>JAKWIY010000194.1:0-40499 GCA_027704805.1 Solanum corneliomulleri
TAGTATTCTTTCCCCTTTAGGCTTAGGGTTTGCACCCTTTTCATTACGAGCCTTAGGGAACTTGGTTGGAACTTGACTTGAGAACCTCTTTTTGAACCTAGGCTTGTCTTGGATCTCAAGCCTATTCTTTGAAGAACTACCATCATAAGATCTTTCCCTTTCTGCATTTCTACTTTTCCTCCTATCCCTTGCCTCCTCCACTTGCCTAGCATGCACCATAAGATGGGAAATGTTCATGTTGTCATGTAGCATAGCCGAATGACACTCCTCTTGCAAGTCTTCCGATACCCCCAAAACAAAGCGGTTCATTTCCGACTTAATTCACGACTGACCCGCTATGGTGGCCCTCACCCACCATGGAGACCATTCCCTAGTGGCTTGCATAGAAATAGTGAGTCCATTTAAGAGTTTCAAACCCCCATTTTACAACACACTTTTATCCCATGACACTCAAAAATTACACTCTCTAGTTAAGATCAATTTCGATAGTTCTACTTGCTAGAATTCAATCTCGTAAAGTGTTACAGGTTCCTTAACGTGTAAATATATACTCATATGATAAAATTCATGATTAGATCTCTCATTTTTTTTACCATATTTCCCTAGACCTCATTGACTCCGATTTCGTCCAAATCTGTACTAGGTTAGGAATTCTCAAGTTACTATTAAAAATTTTCTGACCCAAAATTTTTTCCCACTGGCTTTTCTATAACGACATAAATATGTCATTACAGTCCGTAAGATACTCTCTTCCTAAGCAAAATCATGATATCTTTCAAATGTGAGAAATTCTTTAGTCATAAAAGCATCTTTTAGTCATAAACCATTACTTTCATAAACTACGTAATTCAAAAATTATAGTTTATAGTCACAATCAAGCATAAAGCATCCCATGTGAAACAAAATTTAAAAACATAAACTTGGATTGAATCATGAAAATTAAGTTATAATAATATTAATTAAATCCTAATAATTTGGACGCATGAAGAATAACATGAAAATCCAAGTTTAAATTGGAGATTTGAGTTTTCTTTTGGAACACAATGGATAAAAGAGATCCATTGTTGAGTTCCCGCATACTTTAGAAATCAAATCCCAAAAGCAATAGAGAATGAACCTTGAAGCTCTTTAAACACTAGTTTTTCACCTAGTAGCTCTTGAGAGAGAATTTATAAATTGGTGTGTATGGATTAGGTTTTGATGAGTAAAAATGGTTTAAGGGGGTAATTATAGCGTCAAAATGACATAGTTTAGGGGTTAGTTTGATCGGAAAAAACTAAAACAACCATAATTAAAAATTGTCGAAAGACCTTACAGATAACACCTATAAACCGTAGAACTTTTGATAGACTATCCTTGTGATCCTTTGGTCAAGTTATTAAGATCTAATTTTAGGACAAATCCTACGACTCACCTTCTATGGTCCGTAGAACTTCTTACGAGCCATAGGTTATCTTTGTAGGTACTCATCATCCAAAGGTTCCACCAAGTCAGGGCCCTTTCCTACTAACCTCTTCCTACGAATCATAGGACCTTCTTCCTATTTGTCCATAGGACAAGTTTAGAGACTCAAAATTTCCTATATTCAGGATGACTTCCTACGACTACATTTTACGAACTGTAGGACATTGCAGGTTCATAGGTGTGCTTCGTTGAACCTCTACCCAAAAAATGCAACTTTTCTCTCAAGCCCCACTTCTAATATTTGAGGTTTTATAGAGTTGTATTATAAAAGGAGCCAATTTTCCAATGTTGATCTATTATACTTGTGTTGATCTCCCTATAGAATACGACCTCCCACTATAGCGAAATTTATCACTAGAGTGAAAGAATCATGATTCAAAAAAACTGATCATATCCCCCATTTTATTTAATTATGCTCTTGAAAAGATAGAGCTGCAATTTTGGGTAGCCTTCATTAGTTTTCCCATGAAATTCACTAACAAAGATATGAATTTGACTCCCCAATATTTTTGAGTGTTTGTTAATCCTTAGTATCTAGGTGGTTAACACGTAAAAATGGTTTTGAGCATGATTCGGGGTGGGAAGGAGCCCTTACTTGAGGAAGATAATTACATTTTGGCCGGGGTTGAGAATTGTTAGTAATCGAGGTAAATTAATAGACCAATTGTGATTGATTATTTTGATTTATTTATTTTAGACCTAAAACAAGCCAAAAACTTCTTAAGGGGAAAGCTTAGGCTATTCAGAGCTTTTAAGAGGCTTGTTTCGAGGTAAGTGATGGTTGTATAATTTCGGGTTATGTATATATGCATGTTTGTTGCTTGTACTTTCGTATTGTGAAATGTATGACAGGTTGCATATTGTAATAACTCATTTGTTGAGAAATTTCTTTTTTATATGAAATGGTCGTTTTTACCTTCCCCTTAGCATTATCATGCTTCTTATGTGTTATGTAGATAGTTGGCATGGTTTATGATACGATCGCGGGTAAAATTTTAGTCGTTTTTAGCCTTTTGAGTAGAGGTATATTGAAATGCTTGAATTTGGTAAATATTTCATTATACAAGCATCAAACTGTGATTCGGTCAGTTCTGTTGAGTCCTTAATGTCGAGTTTGGTTAGTAGCATTGTTGGTTAGAGTCTCGAGACCGTGTTTAGAGTCTCAAGACCATAGGTTATGATTATAGAGTTTAGGAAAAACATTGAATTTTGTCCTAGAAGAGATTCTAAGGGGGTATTTCTTTAATAAAAATATATTTTCAAAAATCTGATGATTCCATTTAGTTTGAAATATTGAATTTAGTGGGGTATCATATCTAGTTTATTTTAATTGGGTATCGAACAAATCTCGAGTGTCCATTTGTATACTTTAATATTTAAAATATTTCTTTTTGGTGATGAAGCAGTTGACCACTGTCAACACTTGGCAATGTGTGGTCCACAGTCAATGTGGTTAATAGAAAGTCAACATTCGTTTTGTTTGGTTGAAACAACCCCATTCTTCTTATTTTACTTTCATTCGCGATTCTTTTCCTATTAGGAGAGAGACTTTGGAAGCAATTTCTTAGGAGAAACTTGTGCGGGTACGTCCCTTTATCGATTCTATGTCATTTTCTTTGAATCTTTTCATCCAAAATACTTAAATAACAATATTATAGATGTGGATTTGGGGTTTTCCCCCTAAATTCTAAAATAAGTAATTTCTAGATTGAAAATGGTTTCATGCTTGATTTTAATAGGTTTTCAACTGCGAATTTCTTGTTACTTGTAGAACTTGTTTTATAGATAAAATTTTAATTTTACCCTTCTTAATTTTGAAGAGATCTATAGACTATTTTATCCCTAATTCCCAAACTTAACAATATGGGTATCATTGGAATCCTTTTGATGAATTTTTTCCATTCCTGATAGTTAGAGATAATTTTAGGAACTGTTTAGTAGAAAAATGTTTCGGTCGAGTGGTTCGGGTAATGTTTTGGCCTTTGAGGAAGGTTTGACTATCATTCTTCTAGACTAAGTTGGATAATTGATCATTCTTATAAAATACGACCATGTCTTGTTAGCAAATCTTGATTTTGGAAAATATATGCCAATATTTCTTGATCCGCCTGATTACGACACCAACATCATAAAGGGCCTTTAATTCCTCTTGAATTTCCATAATCTTCACATTAAGAACATTTTGAGAGGCATCCTTTTAGTTCATATCCATCTGAAGATTCTATTTGACTCTTCCTTTTGACATATGTGGTTCCATGTCGATTTAACTGAAATTTTTCACTTGAGTTTAGTATACAACAAGGTTTATTGTCTTTCACCCTACCCTTATGAGGCTTTATATCAATAGTAATATGTTCTGTCAGCTTTGATTGAAGAATCTGATTTATTATTTTTTCATTTCATTCTCACCAAGTAGTATTGTCCTCTATCTTGTTATATTTATCATTCCATTCAAAAATTTCCCGTGTGATAATATAAAGATCTCCTAATCATGTCCAATTTTCATGATACATAGAAGTTGATCCCCTTCGAGTGTTTCATAGGATCTGATGCTCTATGAGGTTCCTAGCCCGTAACATTTTCTTCTAGATCCACCTTCTCCAACTTTCTATGTTACCAAATTGAGGTGCTTACTCCTGCAATACTTGTTTCTTAGATATTCTCTCCATATAGACTTCTTCATTCTTAAATTCCACCAAAGTTTGTATCACAAAACCATAGACACATTTTGTATTTGTCTAAAACCCATCCCTCTTTCTTCCTCAGTTGAACATAGGTTACTCCACCATCTCCAATGTCTACCACTTCCTTCTACTCCAAAAGAATTTAGTCGTCATCCTTTGTACCTTATTTAGAATTTTTATGAGGATTCATAACAAAAGAAAATGGATAAGGGTATTCTTTAGTACATGTTTTATCAAAATTGCTCTACTACCATAAGACATTAACTTGCCCTTCCACCCTTGTATCTTCGCCTCTATCCTGTGAAACAGTTGTTGGTAGTATGCTTCTTATTTCCTTTTATGAAACATCAGGCACCCCAAGTAGGTCAAAGGAAAATATGTCTCAATATTTCCAGAGTTACCTCTGCCATTACTGGTTCCCCTCCTTTCAGAGGTAGCTAAAAAGGTCAAACAATGAAGTTTAAAATTGAAGGTCAAAGGTCAAACAATTAAGTTGAAAATTGATGGGTCTTTTTAATTTTTGGCTTTGATTCTTTTCATAATTATGAGTATTTTTACTGCAATATTATTAATGGAGAACAGATAATTGCTTTTTATATATAAAGGGTAAAACTAGGGATGTCAAATGGGCGGGTTAGGTTGAAATTGAGAATATTAAAATGGGTTGAAATAGAAGTTTGGTTGGGTCTTGACCCGCCCAAGTTTCATTTGGGCTCAAATGATTAAAAAACGGGTTGAGTCTTGACCCGCCCAATTTGATCCGATTAATTGATATTTAGGTTTTATATCACAATTTAAATTTTAGCTTGAGAATTATTTTTAAAAAAAGTAACAAATGAATAGATAAACTCTAAAAGATGTTAAATAGAGAATATTTCATACCATAAATATAGGAAAATATCTAAATAAAAAGTTTTAAAATGGATTGAAATTGGAGATTGAATTGGGTTCAATTTAGGATTCTCCTCAAATAGGTTATGCTTGAACGGGTTGAGATTGAACTTAATTCAAATTATCTTGAGCCCTAACCCTTAAAATTCTGGGCGGATTGGGTGGGTTACCTATGTTTGGATTCATTTTTGACACCCCTAAGTAAAACGGTCATTCAACTTTTGACTTAAGTTATTCCACTTATAACAACCATCCATTCATGTCTACTCTGTTTGTTGCCCACAACCTTTCCACTTGCCAGCATACGATTTTGTTCTGTTGTAATTTTCTCCCTTTCTTCTGTCTTTCGATCTTTTTCACTGCATTCCTCATATAATTTTGGGTAAAATGTGTTGAACCACAGTATTTCGGAACTTAATCATATTTTACTTTGATCAATTTGTACTTTATATGGCATGTAACGTCTATCTTGACTTCCTCATTGATTCGTACCCTTGTGGTAACTTTGTTGTCAAATCCACTTCTATTTGAACTCCTGCACAACTCAAAGGAGTTTGATTCTTTGTTTTCATATCAATTGTTAACGGCTTTCCCACCGCGCTCTTTATCGAGAAAATGGTTTTGGCCATGTTAGTCACCTCATTTCATAGGGTTTAATGGTTTTTTTAGGGCTTTGGCAGAGAACAATTTCTCTATGTATATATCATTGTGAATGTTAATTAAATGTAGAGAAATTTCAAAGATGAATATTAACCCTTTTTAAGATGCTAATATTGTTTTAATAATAATAATTTCCTTAATGAATAGATCATCATTAACAAAAGGACGTATGTTGTGGACTTAGGGAAGCTGAGAAGAATACTGAAAGAGAAATATGAGAAGTCATGTTCGAGATTGGAAAGGATGAAGTTTGATTTCAAATGTTTTAAGTTGTTCGGTCCTTAGCTAGTTCTCCCTACTACTTCCTCCGCTTTATATCGAGTGAATCATTTGCAATACGAAAAAATGGATATATATGATAAGAATTAGGTGCATCTGAGCACATAAACCCTTTTGGTGAAATTCCGCAAGAAAGGGTGACCAAGAGGGCGATTGTGTAACGATCCTCTTAGTCGTTTTAGAAATTCCAACTATTATTTTTTTTATTAACCTTTTAGTAGATTTTATAAATAATTTATATGACTTGTAAGAATGAGTGACACAATTTTAAGATTTAATAAAAGATTTTTTTTGTTGCTAATAATAATGAAAAAAAAGAGAAAGGAAAAAAAAAGAAAAAGAAATTAATTATTAAATAAATAAAATAAAATAATAAGAAAAGGGGCAAAGTGCCTTAAACTTATAAAAGCCTGTGACGGCTTATATGAGAAAAAAAAAGAACGATTTGAAAAAGAACAGAGAAGAAAAGAAAAGAAAGGGAGAAAAGAAAAGGGAAAAGGAGGAGAAAAATCAATATTTTCATCCTTTCTATTAAGTTTTTATGTAATTAGAAGTAGATTTTTAGATTAAAACGTGTATAATTTACACTAATATGTGAAACTAATTTTTAGTTTTGTGTACATGTATGCATATGTTATTTAACATAAATTTCACCTTAGTCATTAAGTAGTTATGACCAATTATTGATGATCATGAAACAATTATTGGGAAGGGAGGTAAATAGACATGCAAGAAGCCTTCCGTATAAAAGTATTTCATGAAATATCTTTATTTTGGTGTTCAAATATGGGTGATATAAACTGGGATCAATTTGAGATCCTTTTAATAGTTTTCATATTATCATTTAAGTTTTGATATATAATATATATAATTAAGTATTAGGTTATGGTATTAAGGGAATGTCCTAAGATTTATGATTTGAAAGAAATTAAAATTTAATCCAATCTTGAAACTTAAGAACTTAATATAAAATTTGCGTGAGTTTTTTTGGTTTAGTCTAGACACTGCAATATGTGTGTTGTTAACTTCGAAACCTTATAGTGTTTAATTATTTGAATAGACTGCATTTTATTTGGAAGTGCAACAAGGAGGAAGGCTAAAGTTCCAAAGTGATTGTTCGATAAATTGAGCCAAGTGTATTTCTAAACTCTTGTTAGTGTATGAAATGCGTGTATGTCCTTGTGGTATATGTTTGGAAGTAATGGGATTGGTGATGGGTTGACTTGCCCACCTTGATTAATTCTAATGATGAAAAGAATGGGATAACAAAAGGCAATGTAATTAATTGTTTATTTGTGTTGTGTTGAGAAAAGGTTGAAGTCTTTTGAATCATTGTTGATGTAACTTCATGTTTGTCTGTTGTGAACTGTGCGATGTTATGAAAATGGTCATCTCCTCATTATTTGTGTGAACACTTGTCATCTGCATTATTCTGAGGCATTGGTTGTCACAAGTGTTATGTGCATTGAGAAAGAAGGTACTAAAGAGGATGTACCATTTCGAGGGACGTATCGCGCGCGGGCGCGATGGATACTATATTTCGAGGTACGTATCGTGCGCCGCGATGGTTACTATTATCGAGGGTCGTGTCATGCGCCGCGCCAGATGCATGGACAGATATGTCCCCCATGGGTCCCGGACTGAGAGACAGCGGGTGTGTATCACTAGTCAGACATGCATCATTATACTTGACATTGCATTACACATACTTATCATTGGTGAACTTGATATTGTGTTTTGCTGATCTTGTGATTGACTTTCTTCCTGTGAAATTTGTGATTGATGAATACTGAGCTTGTTATTGAGGATATGTAATTTGTTGAATTGTTGTTTTTAAGGATATGTAATTTGGTAAAGTGGTTGTGGAGGATGTATATGTAATTTGTCTAAGTGTTGTTGTAGAGTTACGTGCTATGTAAATATGAACTGTTAGGTTAGACTAAATTTTATGCAGTTTGTATTTGTGGAGGTTCGGTTGGGGTGGTAGGAGTACCCGTATTTCATCCCCTTAGCTTGTGTTTAGACGTTTACTTGCTGAGTACCGTGTGGTTTGGTACTCACCCCTTGCTTCTACAAATTTTTGTAGGTTATGAGCCTGGATTTTTGTTGTACTTGTCATTAAGGCTGGCAAACGGATCGGTTTTTGGTCGGTCCGGTCCGGTTCCAATCCGGTTCCCGTACTGGTCCGTCCGGTACCCGGTTGAACCGGTAAGGAACCGTCTTTTAGTATAACAGGACCGGGTACCGGACCGGTTCCTGGCTTTTTATCTGATTAAACCGGTTCGGTAGAACGGTTTCCGGTCCGGTCCCAATCCGGTAAGGACCGGTTTAGCCGGTTTTTTTTATTTTTTTTTTTATTTTTTAATGTTACCATTTTATATGACCGTTGGGACCTTCTAGCCGTTGGCTGGGGCACAAAACGTCAAATATGACCCCCCACCCCCCCTTCTAACTAACCCATTTACACTATAAGTATAAAAAAAAATAATACCATTTTTTTTTTTTATTTTTTTTCCTTGTTCAAATCACCATTCAATACTTACATCTTATAAACAATCTCTCAAGTCTCAAACTCTCAATTATAAATCTCCTCATAAATTATTAATTATTATATTGTGATATTAAGTTGAAGTTTGAATTTCGGAAGCTACAATCGGCATCTATCAAATCCAGCTTTCGTTATACGTCTATATTTACTTAGACGTTTGGTACATTTCGTTCCAACTATTAACTTTAATTGTTATTTGTTTATTACTTTAGTGTTTTATCTCTTTTATTATATTATTTTGCTTGTTTTCTCTTAATATTTAATTGTTTTAAAATTTTAACATGAATTCGGAAAGAAAAGTGGTAAAAGAGGACCAATGTCGGAATTAAAAAAACAAAAAGGGAGGAATAAGTCTGTTCTTGTTCTAAAAATTTGCCACCTAGATATTTAGTTAATACTAATGATTATACTTGTGTTAATGAAACTTTTTTTACGTCACAAGACCTATTGAATTTTAATTCTGAAAATGAAGTAAATCATGAGTCCTTAAATAGACATTATACTAATTTTGAAGAAGAATTAGAAGAAGAAGTAGAAATAAATGAGGAAGATGAAGATATAACCCCTACCCCGACTAGTCCCGGTTACCGAAGTCCCCTCTTTACCTACTTTTTCAAATGTCGCCGTCGTACGTGTTAAAAGATCGTTAGTATGGAAATTTTTGATACAAAATGAGGAGAAAACTACTGTTACGTGCACTAAATGTAAATTGATAATGAAACATGTAACTACGGGTACGCAAGGGGGAACGGACGACTAAGAACACATTTACGAAAGTGTAATAAAGAATTTGCTCGCCTAGATGATATAAGAAAGAGCTAATAGAAATGGAACACCCATACCCGAAGTTCTATGGGTGTTGGAGGTTCTAATATGGTTCAAAGTGTATTAAATATGTCTAACCAACCCGGCTAGTCGAAGCACACACACCGCACGTATAGTAAAGAAAAAGATCGTAGAGAATTAGCTAAAATGGTTGCTGTTTGTGGTTTACCTTTTTCATTTCCTTCTCATCCTGGTTTTGTTCATTATATTCGGAGATTATATAACCCAGATTATGAAGGTATTCCAAGAAATACAATTAAAAGTGATCTTTTTAAATATCAAAAAGAATATTCTCATTTTCTTTGTTGTTTATTTGCTTATTATGATGGTAGGTTATCTATTACTTCTGATATGGGACGTAGTCCTAATGGTAACGATTATTTTACACTTACTGTCCATTGGATTGACCATGAATGGAACATGCAAAAACGAATATTTGCGTATAAATATGTTGAAGAAATAAAAACCGGTTCTTATATAGCATCAAAAGTAGGCTCTATTTTACAATATTATGGAATATGTGATAAAATAATGAGTGTCACTAAGATAATGCTTCTAATAATTTAAGTGCCGTTGATTATTTAAAAATTAGACTTTGTCCAATTGATAATGGTTGTTTTCATATTAAGTGTGGTGCCGCACATGTTTATAATTTAATAGTAAAAGATGGTATTTCTCAATTTGGAGTTTCTTGTGAAAAAATTAGACTTGCTTGTAATTGGATTTTTAAAGCTAAAGTAAAAGCTAGAATTACTGAATTTAAAAATCGTTGTAATGAATGTGGACTTGCATATAGAAAAATTCCAAAAGAAATATGCACTAGATGGAATTCTTTATTTGAAATGCTTCAGTTGCTTATGTTTATCAGAAACCGCTACAATTAGTTTTTAATGCTCATAATGCGGATCCGAATTTAAGAATTGGCTTTGAAGATTGGCAAAATGTTGAAGAACTGATTGATTTTTTAAAAGTTTTTTATAAAGCAACAAATGAATGTTCTGGTCAATACTATCCTACTATTTCTTCTGTTTTAGTAAATATTTGTGCTATTTCAATTGATTTGCTAAATATAAAGGAAAAGAACATTTAAAGATTCAGTTGCTTTTATGATTGAAAATTCAAAAAATATTTTTTCCCTATTCCTCAAATCTATTTGACTGCTACTACTTTCAACCCAAATTATAAATTAAGAGGTGTTGAAAGAATGGTTGAAAAGATTTATAAAAATTTAAAAATTAAAGATGATGAAACTCCTAGTGTTGAACAATGTAAAAGTAGCATTTATACAAAAGTTAAGATTTATATAATGCATATAAAGTTATGGAAAAAAATATTCCAATAGTTGAACCTTCATCTTCTAAGCCTAAAAGTGATGATACAGATGACATGATGGATGAATATCTTGAGCTTGAAAGTGATGATGAAACTAATAATGATTTTGATTTATATTTCAACCAGGCACGGGAAAAGATTAGGCGTGACGAAGGAGAACTTCAACCTCGAATATTAATTGGTGGAAAATCATGAAAAACAATTTCCGAACTTTCTTTCTAGGATTGTTCGAGATGTGCTAGCGATTCAAGCATCATCGGTCGCTTCGGAGCAAGCCTTTAGTGCAGCGAGATTTATGATTGGAGATCATCGATATTCATTAGCAAAGGACAGTTTGGAAATATCGGTGTTGTTTCGAGATTGGGTCAATGCCGAAAGAAGAAAACACCGGACTACCACTATTAAGTAGCCATATAGAAGACCAAATAGATGAAATATTTGGTGAGAATATGATGATGGCATGGAAGCAATGGACGAAGAACGACAAATGCCAATTCCAAAAAATCTTTCTTTTCAAATGATACAAAATTTACAAAAGAATTTAAAAAAATTTGAAATTGTTAGTATAATATTACTAATTTACTATTCAATTCCTCCTAAATTATGTACTCTTATTCTCTTTCTAATATTTGTATTGTATAATTTATTTATTTTGAATAAATATACGGTTATTCGCCTTGATTTTTTCTTTTATAATCTCTTCTATTTAATTCATGTCTTTTTATAAATTTAATTTTTAATTATTTTAATAAAAGTTTATATTAAAACTTTAATTTCAATATAAACTTTAAAGTTTAAATGTAATTTCAAACTTTAAATTCAATATAAAGTTTAAAAAACTTTAAATTCAATATAAAACTTTAAATTCAATTTGAAACTTTAAATTGAATATAAACTTTAAAGTATAAATTTAATTTCAAACTTATATAACTTTAAAGTTTTCAATTGAATTTTTAATATAAATATAATATTATATAATAATTAAAATAATTAAAAAAATGGAAAAACCGGTAAGACCTGGTTCCAAACCGGTCCAACCCGGTTCCAAACCGGTTACTAACGGACCGGGCAGAACAGGGAGACTTTTCCGGTAAAATCGGTCCGGTAAAATCCGGTACCGGTAAGAAAATCCGGTAAAAAAAAACTGGTACCGATCCGGTTACCGATAAAACCGGTCCTGTTGACCCTGTCCTATCCGTTTGCCAGTCTTACTTGTCATTCTCTTCTTTTCCGAGGCTTCTTGGAGATTTGTCAGGTCGTTGTTTCCATCGCAGCAGACTTTCTTCTCCTTAATTATGTTCTTGTTCTATTCTAGAAACAAGTTCATTTGAGACTTGAGTTTTCTTTTGAATCAATTGTAATACTTTAGAGGCTTGTACACGTGACAACCAGGTTTTGGGGTATAATATAAGTCGATAGTAAATTCCGCATTTTCCGCATTTTATTGTAATAGTCTGTTAAGGCTGACTTGTCTTGGTGGGATAAGACAAGTGCCATCACGTCCATTTTTGGGTCGTGACAAAATGGTATCAGAGCCCCAGGTTCATAGTCTCTCACGTGTGTACAAGCCGAGTCTAAGTAGAGTCTTGAGGATCTGTACGGAGACGTCTGTACTTATCTTTGAGAGGCTATAGTGACTTTTAAGAAAAATCTTCACTTCTTGAATCTCAATCGTGCTTACTTGGTTTAGTTTTTACTATCATCCTCGCTTCACTCCATTCACTCTCATTTATGTGATGACTCGTGCATAGTTTCTCATGTGAGTAGTTAGTGTGTTGTGTATAACTTGAATGTTAGACCTAATACTAAGGTGAACGTGATATACTTATGAAAAGAATGTAGTTCGATAATTGAAAGTGGACGAATTAAAATGATTGCAAGATAATGAACAATGTAAATTGAGAAAACACAGTTAGCAAAGTTGTCATAATATGTATGAGCTTTTTTTTATACGATCCTCTATATAGGTATGATGTGTTTTAGTGGTGGATTTAACAGACTTCACAACATGGCACTAGTGGTATATGAAAATGGATATGTTGATTGTTAAGTGTGAATAATAAATACCTAGAGAGTTATTAGTTGCATCATATGTTCAAATAATTAGATTTGGTGTTGAATTCAAGGTTTGAGAAACCAACTAGTTTGTTACTACGGATGTTTGAGCTAAGCATAATTTATAAGGAAGCATTTAGTAGTGGATCTTTGGTATGAAATTGATATGTTCAGATTGTGAAATGTATTTTATGAATTTTTAAATGAGTGGTGATTTCATCGTAATGTCCAAGAAATTGGATCAATATTGAATGACAATCATATGGGTAAAGAAAGTCCTAAAGAGTATACTTATGTGAAGACAATTAAGAGTTTTAGTAAGGAAGTGCGGATAAAAGTGGGTTAGTTCTTTGGATTGGATTGGTATAACTGGGTTTAAGGATTCATATTGATGAAATAGTTGACTTTGTGGTGATAAAAAGATCTAACTAAGCATGATGATAATAGGAGTTTGTGATGGATTGCGATTGAGACTAAATCATAAAATAAGAATTGAGGTTAAACGAGTTTTTATGGTAATAACGACTTGCGAGCATCTAAAGTTGTGGTTTTCCACTATTTGATGAACAATGTGGTTGTATGAAAAGTTGTATGATGTGTTGGAAATTTCGCTTGAATAGAATTGAAAGAAGCTAGAGTCATAAATGGAAAAGAAATAGTGGGAGTATTTTTAGTCATTGGAAAGAGACAATCGAGAAATAGATATTACTATAACTATAAAGGACAAAGAAATATCTTTAGAGAGTTGAGAATTTAGTTCAAGGATACGTGATTTCATCTGTTTCATTTTGGTTATGGTAATAGTGTCACACGTTCATTAGATTGATAAAAAAATGGTATGTATATATATATATATATATATATATATATATATATATATATATATATATATATATATATATATTGGGTAAGAATTGAGAAAGAAACCTACACAGTTCGACTCGACTGTGGTGATAAGTTCTTTTATAGTTTCAAACTTGGTAACGGGTACGATTGGATTTTTAAGAAAGGGTATGACAAGGTCGATGGATAGGCGATCAATAATAAGCTAAGATGTCCAAATTTGAAAATATTTTCTATGTATGAGCTAATTTCAATAGATAAAAGGATTGAGTTACATAATTGAATTCAAAATTCAACTTTTTCATTGTGAGTTTAGATTTGTGGTAGTGTGTTTTGTAAAGGTATGAATTGGTAAGGGGTAAGAAATGATTGATCCACATTGAGTATGAAGCATTTGAAGGACTTAAAATATATTTGAGTAGTAAATTGGTTACTTTGATTGTTATACCTAAATGGGATTTCATGTAATGTTTTTATTTCAAGGATAAAATAGAAATACCTAAGGTTTCCCATATTGTTGGCTAAAAAAACAAAGACTGGTAATGAGTTAGCAAAAAGGAGAAAAATTATGGTGTATTGAAGAGTTCAAGTTATTTGAAATTTCCGTCGTGGAAAGATTTTAAGAAAGGCAAAGGAACAATAAGACCTCTCGTACAAACATTGGATTCGGAGGTGATGGTTGTAGTGATTTCGCCCTTTGAGTTTAGATATGACTATGAGATGTGAACTAGTTCGGCACCTACTTACTATGGGTTTATTATTACTTTTCTAAATATTAAGTTTTGATTGGGTTACAATAATGACGTAAGAAAGATTATACATGGTTTGTCGAGCTAGATGTTCAGAATGTGATTAAGTAACAAATGGATGTTAAATAGTGTGTGGACCTACAGTTTTACATGATTAATGAGGTTGGAGGGGATTAAAATTATTTTGTTGACGAGACAAAATAGATTGTTTATAATGTGTTACATAGGCATTTTATGGTGAGTAGAAGTTATGAGATTATAGTATACATAAATATTGGAGTGATCAAGGGTTTCTTTGAGTTATCACACATGAGGTAAATGATGGTACAGATGGTGGTTGAAAATGGTATGTGAAAGTTTAGATGAAGTTGACATTAGTGTGACTTATTATTTTACCCTAAAGGAGAAATATAGATTTGAAATTAGTGTTATCGGTCTTGGGTGTGGCTTATATCTATTATGGGACGCTTAAATGGAAAGATAGGAAACCATGGTTCAAAGTCTTGGAGACTACAATGTGCTTGCTAAGGTGAATGTGATACGTAATGATGGTGTGAAAGTAAGGTAAATGGTTGGTGTGGTTATGATATTTGTTAATATTAATAGTGTTGGCTTTGATGGAGTACTGTGAGAAGTATGCGGGGTTTGGCAAACCCAGTATGTGTAAAATTGTAATGGAGATCAGACTGGTTGATTTTGGGTGAAAAAAAATTAAATAAAAAAATAAATAAATTGAGGGATGTAGTCAGATGAATGAAAATATTGATATGGGAATTATGGAGAAAGTATCTAGTGTTATTCGACCTTGATTCCGTATATTCTTAAGTTGACCACCTACTTCGTTTCGGACATGATTTGGAGTATGATTCATTGCATATGCCCACGTTTTTTTTTACATCTATGGGTGAATTCCTAGTGGTGGATCGGATGTACCGATCCTCTAATGTCTTCTTGATAGGGTAGGATCCTTGGTTAGACTTGTTCACTTCGGTTATGGCATATTTGATGTTGTTTGAAAAATTAGAATATACCACACTATTTTTATATGCACAACCTTGCTTATGGGAACTTACAGAAGAGCTTTCATGAATAGTTATGGTATCCGACAGTGTTGTGTAAAGGTTCTGCATCCTAGCGTGTACCATTTGTAGGGTGCTTACTTGATCTTGTTCTTCATTGGATTAGATATGTTTGATTATCCCTTGATGAGTATTCGATGACTAAGATCAGATTTCATAGTTTAAGCTCATGAAAAGATTAGGTTCTGAAAAGGGAATCGTTATAAGATGTGTGATGGTTGTGTACCATGAGTAGGTGATGATTGGTCCAGGTTCACTTCTGGTTGTAGCTAGTACCAATAGAACGTTATCTTTGCTATGTGAGAAAGGATTTCTCATGATTATTGTGTTATAGTCCAAGGGGTTTAAGTTTAGATTCGGTTCATGGGTTAGTATGTAGCTTGCATATCACTTATGATATGTAGATCTGTCAAATTCTCTATAGTTCAGTTCTTGATAGTTGGTCTTAATAGAATGGTGTTAAAGATAAGCTTTCATGGAGAGATGAACAACTACTCTGGAAGATCATGCATTAGATTTTTGATAACGTCAATAATTCTTCCTTCTCCTATTTTATGTTCGAGGACGAACATGATTTTTAGCGGTGGATAATGTAACGATCCTCTTAGTCGTTTGAGAAATTCCAACTATTATTTTTTTTTTGCTAATAATAATGAAAAAAAAAAGAGAAAGGAAAAAAAAAGAAAAAGAAATTAATTAATTAAATAAATAAAATAGAATAATAAGAAAAGGGGCAAACTGCCTTAAACTTATAAAAGCCAGTGACGGCTTATATGAGAAAAAAAAAAGAACGATTTGAAAAAGAACAGAGAAGAAAAGAAAAGAAAGGGAGAAAAGAAAAGGGAAAAGGATGAGAAAAATCAATATTTTCATCTCAAGGCGTCAAGGTAATTATTTTCATCCTTTCTATTAAGTTTTTATGTAATTAGAAGTAGATTTTTAGATTAAAACGTGTATAATTTCCACTAATATGTGAAACTAATTCTTAATTTTGTGTACATGTATACATATGTTATTTAGCATAAATTTCACCTTAGTCATTAAGTAATTATGACCAATTGTTGATGATCATGAAACAATTATTGGGAAGGGAGGTAAATAGACATGCAAGAAGCCTTCCGTATAAAAGTATTTCATGAAATATCTTTATTTTGGTGTTCAAATATGGGTGATATAAACTGGGATCAATTTGAGATCCTTTTAATAGTTTTCATATTATCATTTAAGTTTTGATATATTAATATATATAATTAAGTATTAGGTATATGGTATTAAGGGAATGTCCTAAGATTTATGATATTGAAAAGAAATTAAAAATTTAATCCTAATCTTGAAACTTAAGAACTTAATTATAAATTTGCGTGAGTTTTTTTGGTTTAGTCTAGACACGTGCAATATGTGTGTTGTTAACTTCGAAACCTTATAGTGTTTAATTATTTGAATAGACTGGATTTTATTTGGAAGTGCAACAAAGGAGGAAGGCTAAAGTTCCGAAGTGATTGTTCGATAAATTGAGGCAAGTGGATTTCTAAACTCTTGTTAAGTTTATGAAATGCGTGTATGTCCTTGTGGTATATGTCTGGAAGTAACGGGATTGGTGATGGGTTGACTTGCCCACATTGATTAATTCTAATGATGAAAAGAATGGGGATAACAAAAGGCAATGTGATTAATTGTTTATGTGTGTTGTGTTGAGAAAGGGTTGAAGTCTTGTTGAATCATTGTTGATGTAACTTCATGTTTGTTTGGTTTGTGAACTGTGCGATGTTATGAAAATGGTCATCTTCTCATTATTTGTGTGAACTTGTTATCTGCATTATTCTGAGGCATTGGTTGTGACAAGTGTTATGTGCATTGAGAAAGAATGGGTATTAAAGAGGATGTACCATTTCGAGGGACGTATAGCGCGCCGCGATGGATACTATATTTCGAGGGACGTATCGCGCGCCGCGATGGTTACTATTATCGAGGGTCGTGTCGTGCGCCGCGACAGATGCATGGACAGATATGTCCCCCATGGGTCCCGGACTGAGAGACAGCGGGTGTGTATCACTAGGTCAGACATGCATCATTATACTTGACATTGCATTACACATACTTATCATTGGTGAACTTGATATTGTGTTTTGCTGATCTTGTGATTGACTTTCTGCGAAATTTGTGATTGATGAATACTGAGCTTGTTATTGAGGATATGTAATTTGTTGAATTGTTGTTTTTAAGGATATGTAATTTGGTAAAGTGGTTGTGGAGGATGTATATGTAATTTGTCTAAGTGTTGTTGTTGAGTTACGTGCTATGTAAATATGAACTGTTAGGTTAGACTAAATTTTATGCAGTTTGTATTTGTGGAGGTTCGGTTGGGGTGGTAGGAGTACCCGTATTTCATCCCCTTAGCTTGTGTTTAGACGTTTACTTGCTGAGTACCGGGGTGTTGGTACTCACCCCTTGCTTTTACAAATTTTTGTAGGTTATGAGCCGGATTTTTGTTGTACTTGTCATTCTCTTCTTTTC
Source organism: Solanum corneliomulleri (assembly GCA_027704805.1). Taxonomy (NCBI): domain Eukaryota; kingdom Viridiplantae; phylum Streptophyta; class Magnoliopsida; order Solanales; family Solanaceae; genus Solanum; species Solanum corneliomulleri. The sequence continues at coordinate 17,924 of JAKWIY010000194.1, forward strand.
CGAGGCTTCTTGGAGATTTGTCAGGTCGTTGTTTCCATCGCAGCAGACTTTCTTCTCCTTAATTATGTTCTTGTTCTATTCTAGAAACAAGTTCATTTGAGACTTGAGTTTTCTTTTGAATCAATTGTAATACTTTAGAGGCTTGTACACGTGACAACCAGGTTTTGGGGTATAATCTAAGTCGATAGTAAATTTTCCGCATTTTATTGTAATAAGTTGAGTTTTAGGCTGACTTGTCTTGGTGGGATAAGACAAGTGTCATCACGTCCATTTTTGTGTCGTGACAGATTGTGGTCGCAGTCTGGAATTTTTAATATTTAAAAAAATTGTTAGGATTTTTCTGAATAGTTACCTTTTTTTTAATCGGGATTTAATAACTAGTTTACACTGTCTAAAACAAAAGTTAAATAATATCAAAAATATAATAGTAAAAATAACCTTCAAGTTTTTTAAAAAAATGTTTGATATTTCAACTACACACTTAATATAAACTAGAAAGAGTATTTTACATGATATATGCTTCTTTTCTCAAATTAATAAAATTCACTTGTTAAGGAATGTCATTGTAAGGTATCCCTATCACCCTTTTGTTCATTATATCTTCCCAAACATGTGGGATTAATGTAATAGGATGGCCCTATTGCAATTAACTTTCTCCACTCAAAAGGGTTGGTAAATAATGTGCCACGAAGTAGCTCTCAATTATTAAGGTAGTCTAACAAAGATGCAGATACGATCATATGTAATGTAGGTCAACCATGGATTCTCCCTAATACATGATCTTTTTCTTCCAAAGAAAAGATCTTCTTTTTTCTTTTCCCTTTTTCAAGTAACAAAAAGGTGCACAACAAAAGCTAACACTTTTTTTTAATTATCGAAACAAATTATTACTCTCTTCAGTGGCGGATCTAGGATTTTAAGGTTGTAGGTGCTCTCTGAAATAAAACTATAAAAAATATGTGTTAACAATGAGATTTGAACCTTAGTACAACAAGGTTAAAAGAGTCTTAAGTACCCATCCTAGAACCATTGGGTCAACTATATGATTTATTCATTGGATGCTCTATGTTAATTTTATACAAATACCTATCGATTTCTACATAAATATATATATTTCGTAACAAAGTTAATGGGTGCTCGAGCACCCAGCGGACACCATGTGGGTCCGCCCCTGACTCTCTTCATTCATCTTCTTGTCGACTATATCAAAAGTAGTTGTCCAATTATATTTGGTAAATCAAGAAAAAATGTAACATATTATGTCTATTTAGCCCTTGCTATTATCTAATATAATTTTTATAGAATTAAATTTAATATACTAAAGGATACTATACTATTATTACCCTATTATTTGTGCTACTTAAGTTGTGCGTCAAGTTAATAGTGGATAACTATTGTTGGCTAGAGAAAATATTACTTTCAATCTTATCAATTTTAGATTTAATTTAGACAAGAAAAATTAATATCTTTACCTCCATTTATTGCATGAGTCTTTAGAAGGAATTCAAATAATTATATCTTAAACAAAAGTGATCAATGAAGAAATATGTGTTGAATTTCTATTCTTGCTACTATTTCTAATGTTATGAACATTGTGTAATATGCTCATTTGAGCATTTTCTTTTTGTTAAATCGAAACTTGAAACGTTAAGAATTATAGACTGATTAGCTAAAAATCGAAAATAAATATCTTATTGGTTTGATTATCAGTATAGAATATTTACGAGCTAATAACTAATAAACCGAACTACCAATACATAAAATCAAACTGAATCGATCGATGCCCACCTCTCTAAACCAAACCCTTACTTTGTACGCTTGGAGCTGGCGACATATAACGGGGTATGTATGAACAATGTATCAATATTAGGTTAACCAAGTTTGATTGAAATACCGTGTTAACAAAATAGATCCAAATATTTTAATATACAGATTTTAGATCTTAGTTTTTCCCCCTATTGAATATATATATATTATATATATATATAATATATATATATATATAACCTATGTTATTCGTTTAAAAGTACATTAAATTATAGTATTTAATTGTTAACATGAGATTAAGAAAGAAAACAAATATTTTCTACCGGTCTGTTAGCTAAAGTGATTTGAAAGAAAAGAATCAAGAATTGGATTCTTCAATTATTTTTTATTAAGAATAGAATATGTTTAAAAAGAAAAAATAATCTAATATTTTAAATAGAAAAAGGGTTTTTTTGACCCATAACTATAAAAGCATTTTACGTCAAACTTTAAATAAGACCATTTTTGTTTAATTTAACATAATTTTAAAACGTTTTGACCGTTTTCCAATACTATATTATAAGTGAAAGGATTGACCATAAAGAAATGAAAATTAAATAGCGCATACAACAAATATGGGAGAATTTGAAAATGGAAGTCAAATCCCATCACTCTTTACGAGAAAATCTTATTCACTAATGGTGTCAAGCAATTTTCAACGCCAAATTGAAAGCATTGTTGAATATGTTCTATTTATATTTAGTGGGGGATCCATAAAAAATCATCAAAGTCACTAACGTTTTTGGTCCCCCAACAGCATAACTTGCTTTTTCTTGCTAAAATAAAATCTTCTTTTGATTTCCTAGACTAGTTACCTATATATTTTTTATTCACTGTTTAATATAACTTTAACTAAATTTGAATTGTGCACTGCATAATTTATTAAAAATGACGCTTTCAACATGATTTTCTATATACCCAAAAGTTAAGATCAGAATCCGAGACTTCTGATTAAGGTTGAAGCAGTCCACTACTGTATGTATGAGAGCCTTGCTTAGCTAAGTATTTCAAATTTTATATACCCCTTTCAACATTGAACACCATCAAAACCAATATTGCTAGGCACTATAACATGGGCATATGTACACCCATTTGGCAGACACAATAAATTATGCTTGATTAATTAAAGTGGGAATAATTGAATAGAATAGGAAAAAAAAATTAAACTATTCGAATATGACACCTGACTATATTTAGTGTTGCAGTTCACACTAAACAAAGCATAAAGAATTCAACTAATTATTTTTTAAAATTTTATTTGTCACATGATGGTGATTGAAGAAGTTTTTGCAACTTGTAAAAGTAGGGTGACAAAGCAACAACTTTAAGCTTTAATGCTTCTTTTTTTAGCTAAAAGATTTAAGCTTTAGTACTGTTGTTCATATATATCGTGACCAATATAATTTTAGTGCGGACTATAAGAGCAGACAAATGATATTTATTTTGGACTTATGTGGAATAATCAAGAGCATAATACAATAAAAATGCCAGCAGAGTCTAAAGAAACATAGGGTTCTTTTCCCATATTTACATCCAACAATTTACAACTTGTTGTACCCTCATGAGTGAAAAAGATAAAGAGAGAATCTTCCAACAAGATTGATCTTCATCTTCTTCTTCTTCTTAAGGGTGGGGGACCATATGTGTGCCTCCTCAAAAATATTGAGAGGGCAAGGGCAAAGTTATGTGAAAATGATCTATACAAATCATTAAATATCTAATCTAGATAAATATTATGAGGGGTGTGGGGTCAGCGGCGGAGTAATTTTTTATTAAGGGTGTTTAAAAATAATGATGTGTAGCTGTCAAAATAAAATTTTAAAAAATTGTATTGTTTTGCGTGCGAACTCAAAACTTCTTCATTCAAATTTCAAACAGACATTCATTACCACTGCATCATACACATAATTTTTATCAAGAATGTCCAACGAAATTCCGACAAAGGTGTCCTGTTGGACACCCAAGGGTGGTTATAGCTACGCCCCGTGTGGGGTGGTGGTAATGGTGCCTACGATGATGAGGTTTAGATGATGTGTGTTAGAGGGTATAGAGAAAACAATCAAAGTGAAATGTTAATAGTGAAATTTATTGTATTCGTTACTTTCAATATTAAACATCATTTTTCGCATTTCAAAGTAATTTTTGTAAAGAAATAATTTTTAATAATTTTAACTAATCGAATATGGAAAAATTTAAAAATAATTTTCATATTTTAAAGAGAATTATTGGTTATAATTTTAATTTATTAATATAATTTATAAATCAACTCACTCCCCACTCATTACTAACTAAACCTCACACAATTAATAATTCAATTATAATATCAAAATTGTCATAAACACTACTAAAACACGATGAAATTATAGATTACTGAAAATGACATTCAAAATTATTCGAGTCCGAATCGAAGCCCCAATTAAATTTAGGTTGAGTCGCTTATTTAGGAGGACACTTTCTTTCAAAGTTGAATTAGAAATTTATGATTAAAGGTAAAGAAGTAATACATCCCGAATTAGTTCATGCACTTTTTTTAAATATAATTTTATAAATATTTATGATTTGTTTTAAAACCTTTAATATATTATTTTGAAAAAAAGTTACCTAAGAAGTAACATAACATAATTGAGACGTAAGAATAATTAAGATGAACATAGTCAGACTTTTAAGTTTATCGGTGATTTTTATTGGGATAATGCACAAGTACCCCCTCAACCTATGCTCGAAATCCCAGAGACACACTTATACTATACTAAGGTCCTATTACCCCCCTGAACTTATTTTATAAGTAATTTTCTACCCCTTTTTAGCCTACGTGGCACTGGTTTGAACAAAAAGTCAACCATCGTTAGGCCCACAAGATAATGCCACGTAGGCCGAAAAGGGGTAAAAAATTATTAATAAAATAAGTTCAGGGGGTAATAGGACCTTAGTATAGTATAAGTGTGTCTCTGGGATTTCGGGCATAGGTTGAGGGGGTACTTGGGCATTATCCCATTTTTATTTAATCACTTGAATGTATGATAATTTACTTCTTTAATTTTTAAAAACACTCAATTGGAAGTAGCTTGCATTAATAATGTGACAGGTTCATTAATTTAGAGAGATTTAATTAGTTTATGGGTGGGTAGTGGATCAATTTATAAATTATACTAATAAGTTAAATTATAACAAATAATTGAGCGCCACGTATTTTAAAAAATATTTAAATAGTTTAAATATAAAACCGTTAAATAAGTGGTCGATTTTGAACCAAACGGTGGATGACAAGGGTATTTTGAACCCAATAGGTGAGTGGAAAGGGTATTTTGGAGCCAATAGGTGGATGGAGGGTAATTTTGTACCATTTCCAATACTTTAAGGGTATTTTAGATCCTTTTCCATAAATAAAAAGAAACAAAAAAAATCAAAAAATCAAAATTTAATTATGTTCTACGTGGCAATGATGTGGCCCTGACGTATCAATGACTTGTAGAATGTGTAATATACTTGCCAATGTGAGAGTGGTATTATAATTTAGGGTGATATTAAATTCACTTGAAAAGAGATTAGGGGGGTAAATAATTACTCGTAAAGTTAAAGTATTAAAGTAAGTTTGTTTCAAGTTCGGGGGGGGGGGGGGGGGGAATTTATGTATTTTTTGTAATATTAATTATTTTTTTGAATATATTCTTTAAACTTTGTTATTTAAGTTTATGCAAAGTTATTGTTATAAGTATTTGTTGGTACAAATTAAATAACAAATATTAATTGAATATTCAAGTAAGTTTTCTCCACTGAAATTGTTGAAGGTACATTAAAAAAGTTCATTCAAATCTCAAATTTCTTCATCAACAACTTATTCCTTCACAAACAAGAATGTGATTTTATATCCTTCATAAAATCCTTTGAGAGTTAATAAATTTACATGCCCATACTTTTTGGTTTTTATGTTTTTTTCTATTTTACTAAATTTTTATCAGTAAATATTATAGGTATTTTAAGGATTGAAAGTTGATTAAAGTGTTAGTCAATTTTTTAAGGTATCTTATTTCGAAACATAAGAATTGTTTTGGTTAGAAAGATTTGTTATTATCATTGAATATCTCATAAATTAATTGTTTTGATTAGAATGATTTGTTATTATCATTGAATATCTCATAATTACTCCCTTAAAATTTTGTTGTCTCCTTACAATTGTTTTTTTTTTTTGGTTTGGTATGCATCTAACCTCACTATGACAAACATCTTCATCCATTTAATATTTTTTGTTCTCATCAGCTCTTCTAAATATTATTTTTGTCATAAGTACTGACTATTTTAGTCAAGCTTAATTTGAAGAATATGAAACAAAACCTACTCTAAATTAAAGTAATAACTTAAGGTACAAAATATATGTCTATTAACATAGATTTGTTGTCCTTTATGTCCCAAGTCACTGCAGAGCATTTGAATTATGTAGGTTAGACTCATTTTTTATTTTTTAAAAAAAGTTGTAAAGTTGCATTGATGAACCATCCGGAAGGGCCTTTCGCAGTTTAATGCCGAATGAATTTCTATAAGGGTCAACAATATTATTTTGTTGTTCTTCCAAATATATTATGTGGCGCCATCACAAACCAAGATTCCCTTTTCATGAAAATTTATGAATTTTATAAAGAGTTGTGACTTTTATGAAAAGTTGTGAATTTTACGAAGAATCGCAAAATTTATGAAGAGTTGAATTCTTTATGAAGAGTTGTGACTTTTTGAAAAAATTGCGACTTTTATGAAATGTTGTTACTTTTATGAAAGGTTCTGACTGTTCCAAAGAATTGTGACATTTCCGAAAAGGCACAATAAACGTTCATTCACACTGTCTTTATTGTGTATAAATAGAGAGATTTCCTCTCATCATCAAGTAACAAAAATTCTAAATTTCTTTTTCTTCTTCTGCTCAATTAAATATTCGTATACTTTGCTCATGTTGAATACTCAATTACACCATTGTATTTGTATCAATACACTGGTGAATAAAATCATTCAATCTTGAGAGGATTTCATTCCTTTAAACCTCGGGAACTAACGAGAACAATTTCCTTAAGGAGACAATGTGAATTAAGTAGGTTTGATTTCTGCTTTCCGTTTCATTCTATTGTTACAAATAGTAGTACATTTTTTACATTCATTTATTTATGATTGTGCTATTAATCAATTTTTTTTGAGTACATGTATAAACACTTTTGGTTATGTTTATGCTTTTGATTATTATGTTGAAGTAAAGATGTCATTAGTCAAGAGTTTAACGTAATCATTAGACTATTGGTGTCATGTACATTAGAATTCTTAAACTTTTAAAATAAATGACTTGAATCTTTATTGAATTTCAATGGCTAAAAGATCCATGAGTATCCAAGAAGGGACTTTTGAGTGTTTTGAAATTATGGTGGTTTTACAGTACCTTGAAGTTTTAGTTATTCAACTTTCTATCTTGTTTGAGACATTTAATCGATTAGTGACATCCAAAAAATAAAGAAATGCAGTGGGATGGTAATTATTGTATTCAATCATAATCAAAAGTTTGGATAAATATTCTTGACAATTATCATAGAATTTTAGCCACTCAAAAACACTTATATTATCAAATGTCCAGAAGTATATTATTGACGTAGCTCACCACCGCGCGAAACGCACGCAATTCACCTAGCATATATATATATATATATATATATATATATATGCCAATTTTTATGGGGTGTAGTTAATATATAAGAAGATATATATTCAAGAAATTAGTAATGATATTAGTTGATTCAAGACAAAAAATAAAATTAAGAAAAATGCTTTCTTGCAGAATAAATTCATTTATGTCTATATTAATTTCTACCTCTAAATTATGTATAGATGTTACTTGGAGAAATTAAAACCTATGGCCATGATCTTCTCTTGGGAATTTATACATCTTTTTATTTTTGTGATAGCAACGTTTATCTTGGAATTTTGTGATCTAAGAGATCCATTGATTGAGGATGAACGTACACAACATCAATTCATATTCCAATCAAGACCTTATTCACTATTACACTTTCTTTTGAAAAGAAAGATTTTTATTTGACAATCTATTCATATATTTATTTGTGATTACCACCGAAGATCGAGACTTTAATGGAGTAATACGTACACTTTCATAGTTAACATACATATTTCAATTTGTAAGAAACACTTTAACCCCTATGTGGAACGATTATCCTGTATAAATGCAAATTAGCCACAGGATGAGAAGCGAACAAAATAAAAAATTAACGAGTAACAAAGCTTGTTGAAATACATTTTGAATTTGAAAGAATTTTATCATATTTGAGAAGAGAAGTTGCGCCAAAAAGGGAGTAAATTTGGAGTGCAACTATTCTGTAGTCCTGTACTAGTTGATCATTTTTTTACACACATATTAATAAATTATAAATAAATAAGAAGATATCTTTTACTGATTCACTCTTTAAAAAACTTCTTGGAAATTGCACAAACAAATGTGACCACTTTGAACAAAATAAATAACGGATAAGGGCCTAAAATATTGTTAAAGTATTAGAAATAGTATAAAATTACCCTCCATCCACCTATTGACTCCTAAATGTCATTCTCATCCAGATATTGGCTCCAAAATTCCCTTGTCATCCATCTTTGGGTTCAAAATTAATCACTTTTTTAATTATTTTAAAATTAAACTCTTTAAATATTTTTTAAAATACTTGGGGCTCAACTTTTGATTATAATTATAATTTATTGATATAATTTTATAAACAAACCCACTGCCCACTCATTACTAACTAAATCTCACCCAATTAATAATCCAATTATAATATCAAAATCGCCAAAACACTACTAAAACAAGACAAAATTATAGATTCCTGAAAATGATAAAAATTTATTCGAGTTCGAATCGAAGTCCCAATCAAATTTAGGTTGAACCGCTTATTTAGGATGACACTTTCTTTCAAAATTGAATTATAAATTTATGATTAAAGGTAAAGAAGTAATACATCCCAAATTAATTCACGCACTTTTTGAAATATAATTTTATAAATATTATGATTTGTTTTAAAACATTAATATATTATTTTGAAAAAAAAAAGTTACCTATGAAGTAAACATCACATAATTGAGACGTAAGAATAATTGAGATGAACATAGTCAGACTTTTAAGTTTATCGGTGATTTTTATTTAGCAACTTGAATGTTTGATAATTTACTTCTATAATTTTTAAAAACACTCAATTGGCAGTAGCTTGCATTAATAATGTGACGCGTTCATTAATTTAGAGGAATTTAATTAGTAACGGAGTGGGTAGTGAATTGATTTATAAATTATACTAATAAGTTAAATTATAACAAATAGTTGAGGGCCACATATTTTAAAAAATATTTAAATAGTTTCAATATAAAACCGTTAAATAAGTGATCAATTTTGAAGCAAAAGGTGGATAACAAAGGTATTTTGGACCCAATAGGTGGGTGGGAATGACATTTTGGAGCCAATAGATGGATGAAGGGTAATTTTATATCATTTCCAATACATTGAGGGTATTTTAGATCATTTTCTGAATAAATAATTGCATGAGTAATATATGAAAAATTAATTAATGTTTTGTTTTTTAATTTAATAAAATAGACAATTAATATGAAACAATTATTTTTAGCAAGATAATCAATAACCTAGAGCACGGTTTGCTTGTATACCAATATGCTATTACGACATAACGAAGACCCCTAATTGGTTCGGGGGTTGCTTAGGAGCTTAGTCGTTCAAACATCAATGATAAGACTTTAAGGTGAAGAAATCAATCCTCCCGGCTCGTTCCTATGTCTTTTCTTGATGGAGAAAGTACACATACTATATACTCTGGTAAATAACTATGTGAAGTAATAGGAGTCATCAATTTGCAAGCGACTTTATCTTCCAACGGAGTGGGAAAGAGGTTGCATCTTTTGTATTTGCAAAAAAGAGAGAACTATTTGTGAAATGTTAAAAAGAAAGCAAAAGGAGTAAAAGTAGATGAAAAAGTTGGCAAAAACAAAAGATATCAAATCAAACACTTTCTAAACGGAGGTCTGTGGCTCTCTTTTATATAATAGTTGGAAAGATGTAGACATTTGATTTTATTTTTTTAATTAAGATGTAAGAAAGCCAAAGGTAATGGGAAGGTCCACCATGAGAAAGTATGAAAATGATACTTCTCCAATGCCCTTTCTTATTCTCAAGTGATCATGAATGACATGTGTGCGGTGGAGACCCCCACTTATATTCTGTCACTCTCTCAACTTTACATTATTATTGTTACTTTTATAATTAACTAGTTTCAGGACACGAGTGTTGCACGTGTGTATCGTGCCATATCGTATACGATATGGTGAAATTGAATTAAAATTATTAGATTAAAGTTTTTAGTAAATAATTATAATTGAAAGAACATAAAAAGAAAGTACTTTTAAATGATTAATATAAATTATCGCAGAGTTATTTTTTGAGATCAAAATGATCAGACATCATTAAAACATTTCAAAATACATTCAAAGTTTCAAAAAAGGAGAGAAGTGACATTTTTTTGTAGTATTGACTTTTATTTCACTTAATTTTGTAAACAAATTTAACGAATAAAATAGAAAAAAAATATTTATTTGAAAAAGGTCACCTAAAGCCTTTTCTCTTTGAGGTTATGATCATGAATGATGAACACCATCTAATACAATTTTTCTCTTAAATATTCTTAGTATGCGTATAGTATTAATAGGGATTATTATAAATATTTCAATAATTTATTTTTATACGAATATAGATTTTATAAAATATTATTACACAATTAATATTTGAGTAAGGTTATCACAGAAAGATTTTTTTTTTACAAAAAAATATACTTTTTATAGTGAATATTAATACTGTTATAAGTAGAATGTTAAGAGACAAAATCAAAAACATCAAACATTAGTTCTAAAGAAAATTGGAAATGTCGTTACAATGAATGATGGTTTAATAGAGGTTTGCGTGTATGTCTAATTTAGTTTGACCGATTTTTTTAAAAAATATATATATGTCAGTAGCATAATTTAATGTTAATATATGAACAACATTAACTATGGTGAAAAATATTTCATTTCATAAGTTTCTAACTTTTCTTTGTAAAATTGTAGTCTTCTCCTTTTTTTGCCGCATGCATATCATATAATTGTTGTCTAATGAAACTATAGTCTAATATCTTATAGAAGTTATATCGTGATATATTAAACTTTTTCAAGATAAAATCTAATATATATCGAGTTGTTCATACCATAAATTCCACATGAACTTAATAAGTTGAGTGTCATTGAGAGGAGTCGTATCTTCAAGTTCTAAGTCTTGAGTAATTAGTTTCTAACCCTTTTGAGATTACATTCCTAATCATGGGGATATTACAGGTTATCCATAAAGTCCTTGAGTTGAGTTTTTCATGCCCATATTCCGCTTGAATCCTATGACTCAAACATTTTTGAGATGAAGTAGTATCATGAAGTCCTTGAATTGAGATTGTTCATGCCCATTATTCCGCATGAACCCTCTGCGTTGAGTATTTTTTAAATCAGTTATTTTTGTTAAAGTTCTTGAGTTATGAGTTGTTGAGTCCTGAATATTGTGTTCTATGTGTGGTTATTGAAAATCTTAAATTGAGTCGTTTACGTCTATAATTCGACATGAACTTTATTCTGAGAAGTCTTTTACAATTTCTTAAAAACATTTTTAAGACTTGAGCACTTGAGTAGAGAAAGAATAGAGTAGATTTCATTTTCTTTAAAATGATATATGAGAACTAAGTATTCCCAAGAGTAAATGTTTTCACTTTTTAAAGAGGAGGAAACTGAGATTTCTGAAAGAGTTTTGATCAAGTTGAGTAACATCTCTTTTTAGAGAAAGATTTTGAGTAATAATCTCAAACGAGAGAAAGAGTTATGTTTTTAATCATATGAGTTGAGTACATTGTGGGAGTAATATTGTGCACTAATATGGGGATGAGTTCAAATAACTGAAGTCTCCATAAATCATGTAGCCAACGTGGGTAGAAAGGATCATACTTTTTAGATGATTCCTTAGTGCACAAACTAGTGGATCCACTTGTTTAGAGGTCTTATACCTTAACAACTTATATGGTAGTTCTGGCAGCATGAGTGAGATGTTGTATAGGATAGTTCTGGCAGCATGGGTGAGATGTTGTATCATCATATAGCTCATAGTGATGGTTGTTGGTTAGAGAAACTCTCATATACTTATATTAAATTTGTATATACACACCGAGTATTATTGTTTTATTTAATGCATAGAGTTGCTATCTACATTTTTATAGTTTTTCATATTTATTGCATCTTTTACCATTGATTTATCCTTGAGTATAATGAGTTGAGTATTTCGAGTTGAGTACCTTTCAGTTGAGTATCTAATCTTTGAGTTGAGTAACTTATTCTTGAGTTTAGTTTAGTTGAGTGAGTTGAGAAGAGGTAAGTATGTTTCCTTTTTATTAAGTTCAAGCTTATGTTTATGCTTTGTAGTTTCCCTTTCACGTATTGAGTCATCTGGTTTGCATCGTTTCATGATGCATATACAGGTATTCATGGTCATCAACAGGAGCTTTTTGATACTACATGGAGTATCGAGTTAGCTATGGTGAGCCTCCTTGCTTCCGAAGGATTTCCTTTACTATTCAGTTTTGTCCACATGTTGTGGGTCTTGTCCCGACTTTCATCTTTGTCATTTAGGGTTTTCATAGATTGACAATAGAGTTTCAGAAGTCTGTTCATTTATTTTGTTAAATGTTTTAAAGACTTAAGTTGTCTATTTTATGGCAAGTTGAATATATTATTTTTTGTTCAGAGTAAATCTTCTGAGTTAAACCTTTGTATTTGAGTTATTGATTTGAGATATTCAGTTTTAAGGTTTGTATGCTTGAGTTAGTATTCTACTTATCTAGTGTCGGCCACTCCAGGGTGTAGACTTGGATAGTGACAAAACTATTGTGATTTATGACCGAAGAAACATGAAGATTGAAGTTGTTGTGATTGTAGGAAAATAAGTCTTTTTATTAATAAATAAAATATGCAGTTTAATTTAAAGGATATTAATGATGTAATATGATACAAAATAATACTGAAGTACGTATGTGATGAAAACCATAAGAGGAAAGTACAAGTGTGACTTGATGAATGATTTGCTACAATTTGTTCACCAATTTTTTCTTATGTGGTGTGGTATCTCAAATTTTATTGAATCTTGAACTTAATTAAATATTGAAAATAAAACTTGATATTTTTTTAAGAAGAAGAAGAGTATAAAATCTAAAAAAATTGTAGTTTAAAAGTGAGATGAAACGCTTCTATTTATAGCTAACGAATAGTAGTACGAATATGTGCAAATTGTGCCTTATCAGAAATGTCACAACCCTTCGAAAAGTCACGGATCATCTGAAAAGTCATTGCTTATCGAAAAATAACTCATCAAGAAAGGCACAACCCTTTGAAGAAATTACAACCCATCGAAAAAGTCACAACTCATCAGAAATATCACAACCCGTCACAAAGTCGCAACCCTTTGAAAAGTCACAACCTTTTAATGTAAAAAGATATCTACTTTTAATATAATACAATTAATTGCATAAATAAATAAAATAAATTGAGTATTTTTAATTAGAGTATTATAGTAACTAGTATACGTTTCCGTGCGTTGCCCGAATATTTAAATTTTTTTTAAATAACTAGTACAAATTATTATTGAGTAAAAAAATGTGTGTATAACATATATAATGTTTTCATTTTATATATACAATTAATGCTAACAAAATTTATCTTAATGTATATGCAATAAGTGTATATTCTTCAAAGACATAGAATGTTATTCTAACAACTTCTCCCTCTTCAAGTATAATGAAGATTAATAGAGTATGTTGCGTGTGTTTAATTGATATTTGTGTTAACTAATTAAATTATAGATTCATAAATCAATCTAAAATCTATTATTAAGAATTTTGTCTCTAATTTTAGTAAAAATTTTAAATATATTTATAAAGCATGTTGACCTCTTTAGCACACTCATTTCTCGTTAAAACCTGCAAAATAAATTAATTTTCATTTAATCTAACACAATTTCATACAATTAAAATGTACAAAATACTGAATACAAGTGATCAATTATATAAAGATACTACAATCAAATCAATAGATATCACAATTCTTTTCAAATAAAGTTAATATTATACCACACAAAAATAAATTATACTCAATGGAAAGACAAAAAAAAGAAAGATGCAAAAAGTGGACCATCTTACACTCCTTTGATTTATTATAATTTTTTAAATATCTTTTTTATGGATTTTTAGATTTGTTTAGCCTTTAAAAATGTTGTAGATTTTATTCTTTAGTAAATACGTATAACCTACTATGGCAAATAATTTTAGATTTTAGTACTAAAACTTTTAAACTAAATTTATATAAATAAATAATATATTATTTTAAATAATAATTAGATAAATTTTATAAGTTATAAGCACCACCAACATGCTATTATGAGTATAACGTGGAAATATACAGTGGCGTACTCAAATAAATCATGAAGTGTGTTCAAAAATTGAATAGGTAAATAAAATATTTAATGAATGACTGCACTAAAAATATGTAAATCAACTACATGATATTTAGTTTTAATATTCATGTTTATTTAATAGGATGTGAATGGACAAAGAAAAAAACAGAGAATTTAATTTAGAATGAATCTCTTTTATGCTTTTAATAATGAAACATGAAAAATAAAAAGTAGAACTAAACGAGTGTTACTAAAAGAAATTTTATATGAAGCCTTTATCACTTTTAGTAGCTTTATAGAAAAATTAAATAAATAGGATTTGCTTATTAAAGTTAAATTAAATAATTTCTTTTGAATTTTGTTTAAATTTTTAAAAAAATCAAAAGTCGAATCAATTGGCAAGTCAACTTTTTTTTCTCTTAATTAATTTAATAGATAATATTCAACTTTTTTCTCTTAATTAATTTAATAGATAATACTAATTTTTGAATTATTTTAAAAATAAAAGATTTATTAGTAATGATTTAGGCATTAATTAGGAACCTTTTAAAAATTTCTCTTAGTTCATTTAATTGATAATATAATTTTTAAAATTATTTTTAAAATAAAACATCTATTAATTATGATTTAGACGTTAATTAGGAACCTTTTTAAAATATAAAAAGATAATAGGTTTTTTGAATTATTTTTAGAATAAAAGATCTATTAATTATGATTTAGGCGTTTATTAGGAACCTTTTTAAAATGTATAAAGAATAATGTAGATAGAGGGAATCGAATCAGCACGTAACTAGTTGTGCACGCCTCAACATTGAAAAATCCAATTAGGTTATGACACTTAAATGTAATTTTAGGGTGTTCAAAATATCTAATTGTATCATCTATTATATTATTTTACTAATATAACACCTGTGCCGTCTCTTGCCTATGATTTTTTAGGCCACTGCCTTAGGCCTCCAATTTTGGGGGGCCTCAATTCATTTAAATAAAAAATATGTTTAATTTTTTCATGAAAAAAAATTAATAATTCATAATAAAAAGTATATATATATATATATAAATTTATTTTCTTTATTTTTATTAGTAAAATAATATCCTAAAGCATTTAAAACAGCAATACATATTTAATGTCTTTTTTATTATGAGTTATCCATATATATATATAATATATATATATAATATATATATATATATATATATATATATATATATATATATATATATATATATTCTTTGCTAACACTCACATTTTTTTTAAAACTCCTTATGCACTTTATTTCTTCAAATCTTTTATTGTTAGAGTAATATTCTGTGAAAAATATGAATCAATAGCTGAAAAGTTTTTAACAAAGTAAATTACAAATATTCTTTTATTTTTCATAATTTTTATATTAAAGTAAGATATAGATCAGTTATCAACTTTATGAATTAGATTTTATAATTCTAACTCTTTCTTTATTTAAAATTTATCAACTTATTGCTTATAGAACTATATTTTCAATTCATATAACAATTTTCTCAATAAAATGATGTTTTCAATGTTGAATTGATCAAATCTTACTTAAAAATAATATTTGAATAAGTACTTGAGAAAATCATTTATAAAAAAGATATTATGTAATAATTTACATTTAAAATTTTTAGAAAAATAAATAAATGCGAATAATTTTTATAAAGTTTTTAGGCCTCTAATTAAAATTTCGTTTTAGACCTCGAGTTATGTTGAGTCATCCCTGCTTGACACGTATATTTCTCCATTTAATATTTAAAAAAAAAAAAAATTCTCCTCTTTTCTCCTCCTTTCTTTTCCAATCATTTCTTCAACTCTAACTATAATAAACATCATTTTTAACCTCAATAAATTTTTATTTCTTTAACAATTTATAAAAATAAAAACTCAAGTCGCTTTTCCATCCACTCAGAATCTCTAGAGCATAGATGATAATTGTCCTAATCAAATCTTTCATTCAACCAATTCAACAATCTTTTCACAGTTTTTTACATTTTAATTTGTTTGATTTTCTTCATTAAACAATTTTATATACACATCAAATGAGTCATGAATATTTGAGATCAGATTCAACCTCCAAAGATTTCCTCGACGGCTCAAACCATTGCGGATGAAAAGACCAATTTGTAACACAAATTTGAGAAACCTCTCTTTCACTTTCCCTTCTTTTTTTTTTTATTCTTCATGGGTTTTAGGAGAATATGTAATATCTTCTTTTGAAAATGTAAAAGAAATTATTCTTTTTCAATTACTTCAAATGAGTTTGAAAGTATATTTTAAAAAAATACAATTACTTCACTTTGACTTATTACTCTTGAGATCATAACTTTAAAAATAAATCAACTAATAGGTATTGTTTTTAAAAATAAATTAATTTTTTAAATATATTCTAAATAAAACTATTGAAAAATTATTTATTCATAAAATGCATTAGTTCTTGATAATTTTTATTCTAGATATCCATTGATAAAACTTCAATAATGATAATGGTGAAAAATGTATAGTTATATATATAAAATAACAAAAAAGAAAGAGAGAAAAAATAGGTAACTCATCCTCGAAGAAAGTGAAATACATTCTCTATGTCAATTCAGTACTTTATGAATTATTTAGTTCATTTTAAAGTGATTCTGGGGTAATAGAATTCAGGTGGAGTATAGACATGTACTTGAAAATCCAATAATAAGCTAGAGGGTCATGTGTTAATAGTTTCATCCCAAAAATCCTTCTAGCATTAATATTTTTATCCAAAAAATTCTTCTAGCATTAATAGTTTTATCCATAAATGCTATGTGGCTAACATTTTGGTCCAGAAATATGATTATTGTTAATTTGAATTAAAAAATATATTTTTCATAAAAAACATATTATTTCTTTTCTTTTAAACACATTATTTTCCTAGTAAAGTATTATTTTTTGAAAAGCCATTTTCTTATTTATTTATTTTTTTAGAAAATATCTTTACCGAAAGCAATTTTTTTTGTTCTTAATCTCCTTTAACCAATTAAAATATGATTATCCTATTTACTTTTTAAGCTGACATTATATATATATATATATATAATATATATATTCATATTTGTATGTTATAGCAAAATTTGCATAATTGTGTTCTATAGCAAACATAAATATGTATAATTCGATATACATATACAAAAGAAAGCAGTTATATACAAATCAATTGTATAATTTGTGTATGTATAAAAACAAGAAAGAGAGAAAGATAAAAGAAAATTGGGCAGGGGAATATTTGTATTGTATAATTATAAGTGTATAGGACGAAGATATATGTATTTGCAAGTATATATATAATTTTCTCTCGCTTTATACAAACAGAAACACAATTTATACATTTCGTTTCTGTTTGTATAAGTGATAGAGGTGAGGGTGGTGAGCGAGATCTGAGAGAGGAGACAAAGGAGAACGAACATATATGTATATATACAATTTTTTCTCGCTTTATACAAACATAAACTCATTTTATAAACTTGTGTTTGTATTAAAGTGAGAGGGAGCGAGCAAGAGAGGAGAGTGGCGAGTGAGAGTTTAAGGAGAGAGGTGACTGACAAACAGTTTGCTCTATATATATATATACATGTCTCGTCATTAACTTTCATCTAGATATTAATTTTTAAGAAATTTCATTAAAATAGAAATATCTTGTTCTTAATCTTTTTTTTTAGATTGAAGTAGATAAACATTTGTTTATATATTCTTTGATTTTAAAGTTAAAGGGTTGATAATAACTCTATCAATGATATTATAAAACATATTTTGTAATATAAAGCAATGTACTTAATTTTTATGTTTTATGTAAATATTATTGATGCATCTTAACTTTAAAATCGATGATTGTATTAGCAAATTTTAGAATTCCAAAATTCCTAATAGGAATGCTTCTTTTAAAACTTATAAAATGCAAAATTAGGTTAGAAAATTGGATCTAGGGGTATATATGGACTGGATTGGTTTGAGTTTTTTTACGTACCAAATCAAATTATATATGTGGGTTTTTAGATTTGTAAATCAAAATAAACTAATAATATTTAGGTTTTTCAATGTCAAAATTTTTCGGGCTCTCGGGTTTTTTGGAGTTTTTCTGGTAGAGTGTTCGTACTAAATATACGATTATTTTTTATTTTAAATATTTATGTAGTCTTATCAAAATATAATTATCTAAGATGTTTCTTAAGAAAATAACACAAAATATGATGTGAGTGATGACACTAAATTGTTCAACAAAAACAACAATGAAATCACACAAAACAAATAAGTCAAAATGGAAATGATCATAATTTTTAAAGTACTAAATCATATCAAAATAAATCTAATGAGAATTAATTATATGACGAAACATTAGAAAGATCTAAAACTAGGCTATATATTTTAATTATTTAAACAAATATATAACTAAAGAACCAATATTTAACATTATTGTTATTCTTAGTATTTGAGTTGATCTGTTTTTTTTTCTGTTAATGGTATTGATTTAATTTTGTTTTGAACTTTGTCAGATTTACTCATATTTATGGAATATAACCTTTATTAGATGGTCCAAAATTCTAACTTAAAATTAAAGTAATTTGTTATAAGATAAAAAATATAAGAAATATTTATAAATTATATCAAAGTAAATACTTTTATGCATAATATCAGATTGGTTTGGTCTCAATTTGACTTTTTAAAGTTAAAAACCAAACTAACTAAATATAGCGAGTTTTTTTTTTCTTCAATACCAAACCAAGTTAAACTAAATCACTAATTAATTTTTTTTCTCGATTTGCAATTTCCGATTCGATTTTGTTCATCGTGAATCAAATGATTTATTTTTAAAAATAAAAAAACAAAACTAACAAGAAATGTGATAGTGGTCTCAAGAAAGTTGATAGGTTTCTTTCAATATTTCTTTCACACAAGTGCTCATCATTCTAATAGAAAGTGTGAGAAAATCAGAATCAAATACTTTTTGGGCTAATGGGAAGACGACAAACTGAGTCTATGGTTGACGACTTTCTTCACTTCTTTTTGTTGTCAAATCATTTCAACTATGCGCTATAATTACTTCATAGAATTACCAAACGAAAAAATAATAGTAGTAAAAATTAACTCCAACAATGCACGAACTGAACACTAATGATTATAGTGCAGTAAATAACTCCTCACTATAATAATCTCACAACAAGTGGAAAGAAAAGGAAAAATTACATGATTAAATAAATATTCTCTCTGTTTCACAAAGAATGACATAATTTAACTTGACACGGAGTTTAAGACAACACTTTTGAATCTTGTGGTCCTAAATTAAAGTTAGGTCGAATGTACAAAATTATTCTTTGATCTTATGATCTTAAATATGTAGCGTGAAAAGCTGAAATTAAAATATTACAGAAAAAAAGAGGTCATTTTTTAAAACAGACTAAAAAGGAAAAGATATCATTCTTTTTTAAACGAATGGAATATATATTACGTAGTTAATTAGTCATCATAGTTATGGTTTTAGTTAATTATCACTCGTGATCAATACTGAGTGATAATTATATGGGTTGGATTTTTGAGTTTGTATGATTCATGCGATTTTATAATTCAGAATTTGTATAACATAATTTGTATGACTTTTGTATAATGCAATTTTGTATAATATAATTTGTATAACTGTTTAAAGTTCAGATGTTTGTGTTTGTATAAATTTGTTATTTCGAGTTTATACAAAAACAGATCAATTATACAAACGTACATAGGGATTATACAAAACCCCTCGTGAATTACGCAATTCCGCAAATTATAAAAATGAGACAGCTTAAACTGTAATTACAATCCGTAAATATGCAAACTATAGTTGTAGAGCATAATTAAATTTATTATAATGGCTATTTACGAAAATTCTTTTTTAAAAAAACTCTTCGAAGCTATTGATGTTTTGACTTAACAATATGCTACTAATGCCCATAGCTGAGGGGTTATTTGGTTGAAAATAAGTTATCTGAGATTAATAGTCCCACAATAAATTGTTTCATTATATAGGATAATTTATCGCATCATTAAGGTATAAATGATGGATAAATAATTCAAAAATTAGCTAATATCACCAATCAAATGCATGATGAAATTATCTTACATTTTATCCCAAATTATACATCATACCTCATATCAAATGACTTCTTGAAGACTTAAATCGTATTTAAGCAAACCTGGAATACAATTGACCTAAGAATCAAAAGAAAATTTGCAAGTTATGAGGATGCATCTTGTTCTTAACTTAATAGTCATATAGTGGCTAAAGGTTATTGAAGAACATATACAGTAAACCTAACGTAAATTTTTCGATTAATTTATTGGGTAAGAATATATAAAAAAAAATTATTAATTCCTTCGGCTAACAGTAAACATTTTAACACCACTCATAAATAAGGTAAGGTTGGCTGACGGGGCAAGAATTGATTTAGGCCCCAAAATATTTTATTTTATATATTATTTATTCGTCAATGATATAATACTGATTGATGAGATTTGTGACGGCGGAGTTAATCATAAAGCTAGAGGTTTGAAGACAAATTGTAGAGTTTAAAGGGTTCAAGTTGAGCAAGTTAGGGTTCGTTTGATTGGGAACAAGTTATTCTAGAATTAATTATCTTAGTTATTCTAGAATTGTAACTCCACCCTCAATGTGGAATAACAATAAACTATAATCGCACGATAAATAATTCCATAATAAATTATCCCACAATTAATTATTCCAACCAAACATAAAATAAGCTCTTCTCAAAAATAATCTCAAATTTAGTAATCCCTTATTTCTCATACCCAACGAGCCGTTAGAACGTAAGTTTTGTGATTCTATGCGAAAGGTCAGCGTTGAAGTGATTCTTTCAATTGTATGTTGTGTTCTTCCCATTTCATATCATTCTTTTGTTCCTATTAATCCTGAACTTATTCTTTTGTAATTTTTGTACATCTTTTGTGTTATGTGACACACTCTATAACTCCACGCAATTGAAGCGCATAGAAGATGTTAGGATGTCACGTAAGCCAAAAAAACTGCATAATATTACACAAAAAATGGATTCAGGAGTAATAACACCTTAGTTTAATAGTTAAGATGTATCTCTGAATTTCAGACATAGTTTAGAGGATACTTGTTTATTTACTTAAAATTATATATAAAATCTTTCTATGAAATAAATATAGAGACCTTTTATTAAGATTCAACTTTAACCACCAATTTCGTTGAGCTGCTGTAGCAAAAGGTTGTATCATGAATAAATTAAGAATATGAATTGGTGGGACTCAAATATGAAGAAGAAGAAGAAGCATATTATGCCTGAAATTATTAAAAAAATTATATATGAAACAACAACCTAGTGTGAAACATTATAATAAGAAAGAGAGAGGAGAATAATGTAGCTAGGTTGAGTAAATAGGAACATACGGTTGTTTAGTCTTGACATAGATTTTGGATGTATTGTTGCACTACAAATAGGGGAGTAGAAAGTGACTTTAGAGTCCTATTTGGCCCATTATTAATAAGTGGACTCAGCATCTCTGTGTCAATGTCATGACGCACCAAGTATTGGTAACGAAGAATTATAATTGTAAGTTGAGAAAGATGTGAAATACAAAAGATCTATACTCAGTTACCACCTACACTTGCCTCTTTCTTTTTCCGCTAAGTATTTGGAATTTACATTAGAGCCTCGGTTAAATATAAATTACGCATTACAGGATTCATTCGGAGTGATGATGGTTCCAACAAAATTTTCTTTGTACTCATAACTCGAACCCGAAATATATAGTTAAGGGTAAAACAATCTCATCAGTGTACCATGTTGCCTTTTTCACTCAAATGGTCCCCTACTAGCTACAGGTATAACCCTCACAAGTCCCCCCACCACCAACAGCAACCACCAGCAGTGTCAAGCACCATCAACAAACATCTTACCCCACCATCTCCTACCTCCTCCCTTTCCTTTACAAAAACCTCATAAATAACTCAATGTGATGGATACACTTGAATGTTTCTATTAACACCTTCTGTCAATCTATTTCTCTATTTTCTTTCTTATACACTTGGAGTATTAAGTATTATATATATTACTACTCCGTACTTCTATTGTCAGCGCTTTTTTTTTCTTTTTTTTTTTAAAAAAAATTATTTTATGTTTTCTTGATTACATTCCGTACTGTGTGTTCACGTTTACAACAACAACAGAGTA
>JAKWIY010000195.1:0-42714 GCA_027704805.1 Solanum corneliomulleri
AAAAGTAAGGGAGAAAGAGCAACAAAAAGAAAGGAGCGAGAGAAAGAGAGAAAAATTAAATAACTGAAAGGCAAAAAGGACAAAAAGTTGAGAGAAGAAAAATCTAATAATATATATAGTATTGTTTTATATTACTATAGATGGTAATAATTAAAGAATATATTTAAAATAAGTAATAATTTTTTAAATGAAATCCGCTTAAGTAATTAATCCTCTTTAGATTGACCCTTTTATATAAGCCCACTAAATTCGAGGCTAATATCTCATTTTAGTGGAAGGAAAAAGTTTGATGTCAAGAAGGAACATATTTTTTTGGAAAAGAATTGAGTTTTTTTTTTTTCTTATTTTCTATTGTTTGGTAAGTAAGCAAGGAAATATTATTGTAAGAGCATTTAAATGTTATCTAGAAAAATAAAATGGAGGTGGTGTGTGATGGGGTGGGAGGTCGGAGGAGGTGGGGGTTGGGGGCATTGGGTTGGGTGGGAGGAGATAATAAATTTAAAACGTTACCTATGTGACTGTTTGAAACAAATTTTAAACATATGAAAAATAAATAAACCACACAAATAAAATATGAAGAAATGTGATTTTATTAATCAAGATAAATTGGGAGTACAATTCTGTTGATCCCTTGATTCTACTCTCCTAGGATTTATCCGTGATTTGAGGGGAGTAGTTCTCGAACTAGGATGATTTAGATTTGACCTCTCTATATGATTAACCTATCAATTTGCTGAGTATTCGAGATCTTGATCTCTTTATGGAATTTACAAGATGTCTTTTAAAGAATTTAATACCCTTTATATAGGCATGAACTAGAGTTTAGGGTCGAGTAGTCTCCGAATCCTAATTTGAGTTTAACACAATTTGTAGAGTCCCAACTCGAACTAATGCATCTTGTAGAGTCCCCCAAAATTTCAATGTATACAAATGCCCTTGTTTCAAGGCTTGTCGGAGTATAGACTTGATGAAACTCAAGACGAGGCATGAAGTACTCATTCTTCAACCTTTGCAACTTTAGATTTTCAGATTTGATTTAATAGAGAAGAGATGAAGGGCATATTTGGTCCCACTGGGCGTGCCAATTTGTATGCGTCTAAAGTTTCAATCCTGAAATACAATAAACAAGAAACAGAAAAATTGCAAGCAAACAATAATATTTGTATTTGAATTAATGTCAAGGTTACAATCTATATAAAGTATCCCAAAAGATATGTAATCCCCTGATTCTTTTTTTCACAGATGTTCTTGATTTGGCGGAATATGTGTGGCTCAACACTTGGAGCGAAGACTTTTTGTTTGCGAAAGACTTGCAGATCACCATTGAAGAGAAATTATGTATTCCTGTGTGTATGTAATTCGTTTGTCTCCTCTTTTTTTCTTGGTCTTATGAAGACCTCTTTATATATGTTTGAGCTAGGGTTTTAGGGATATTTTCGTCCAAGCAATTTTGGTCCTTGTGCTTGAAGAACATATGGACTGGCCCAAATATAATTTGGACTTTGTCAACGTATCATTAATTTAAGATTTGATCCAAATTTAATATGGAATTATCAATAAAATTTTACTATCTACATTAACATCTCGAGGGTATGCTAAATATATCCGAGGAAAAATTTACCATATCATGTACAAAATCAGAATGGAGGCGGTAGTGATATGGAAAATTAAAAATGTTAATTTACCTATGTGACATCTCGAGGGTAGTGATATAGTAAATTTTTCCTAGGAAATTTACCATATCACTACCCCTCTTAACACTCATATTTTATCCTAGGAAAAATATGACTGCTAAGAGGGGTAGTGAGATTTATTCTATGGGGATATTGGTAAATTAGAGTGGCTAATGAGATTTTGTACCTGAGATGGTAAATTTATCCTGCAAACAACGCTTTGTGAAAGCACTTCATAGTTCTTTCTACTCCTGCAATGTCTCCCCTTCCTGGTGAGCTTCTCTAACTTTCTGTCCTATTTTCCTCTCTCATTTTTTTTTCATTTGATTTCTCATCATCTTCCTTCAAGAGTTTTGGTTAAACTTTGTTGTGCTAGGATCAAATGGACTCTGTATGTTTGGAATTTTTGTTGTTTTGTTGATATGTTGTTGTATGTACGTTGCATGGACATAATTCTTATGTTTAATCCACTTCTTGATCTCATATGCACAAGAGTGTAGACCCAGTGACAAATCCAATTATAAGAGGGTACAACAACAAAAAAAATCTTCTATCACATACCTGCAAAGAGCTTGAAATTCAACTTGATATAATGTATATTTCTTGGTGTTTCTTTTTCTC
The DNA here is from genome assembly GCA_027704805.1 of Solanum corneliomulleri. Classification (NCBI taxonomy): domain Eukaryota; kingdom Viridiplantae; phylum Streptophyta; class Magnoliopsida; order Solanales; family Solanaceae; genus Solanum; species Solanum corneliomulleri. The sequence goes on from JAKWIY010000195.1 coordinate 2,295, forward strand.
CATTCATATATATATATATAGTCTTAATAAGTGTAAAAAATTTCACTTGTAAACCCAATATTTGCATAATGATATAGCAATATTTATAATAATGTCTAAACAAACAGAACAGTATTGTTTTTCTTTCCGGTTCTTCCTTTATCTCCATATTCTTTGTATCTTCTCATTTGGTGCATTTACAAAATATTCTCGATTTTGTATGAAATAATTACTTTAGTAAATTTTGTTATTTAAAAATTTCATGAAAATTAATTCAAATTTTTACTAGCTGATTTATTCCTTTGGTTCATTTAGATTCTTCAGTGTGCAGAGAACATATATATCTCTATTTGACATAGGCAATTAAATTGTGGCACTACACTAGGTATGTTGTTGTTAGTAGAGGTGATAACGTTGAAGAGTGATCATATTTGTGGAGCTTTTTCTAGAAATATCAGATGTAATAGTTCGCTCAACAATATCATGGAAGTTATCTTTGTTTGTTCCTTTGCTGCTAAATTTATGTGTTATTTGTTGAAATACATAAAATTTTAGGTAGCAAAGAATTCTTTTAGCAACCGTTAAGTGAGTGGAGGTAGGAGCTTCCATAAAGCGACTTACAACTCCAACTGCAAAGAGTATATCTGATCGCGTACATGTCAAGTACCTCAGACTTCCTATGAGACTCTTGAACAAAGTGAAATCTACTTCTTCTCCATCATCAAACTTTGACAATTTTGTTCCACTTTCCATTGGGGTGTTCACAGGGTTGCAATCAAACATGTTAAACTTCTTCAAAATATCCTTTGTATATCTTTCTTGAGATATGAAGATACCTTCCTCGATTTGCTTCACTTCTAGGCCCAAGTAATATGACATGAGCCCTATGTCCGTCATCTCAAACTCAAGGGACATAGCTTTCTTGAAAGCTTTAAATAAAACTAGGTTGTTACCCGTTAGAATGAGATCATCAACATAAAGACAAACAAGCAGAATATCTCCAGTAGTATGAACTTTAATGTAAAGAGCATATTTATGGACACAACGAGTAAACCCATTGCCTTGAAACTTTTCACGATCGGAATTAGACCCCAAACGAGGATGGCGTCGTTGACCTCTCAGAGGTCGCAGACAAGTCAACATACGTCATTCTTACTTCATCTAGGTTAATTTTAGCGGAAATTTGAAACTTTTTGTTTCCTAACATGCTTACTAAACATTATATTACATATATAATTGTTCACCATCAACCATATAACATTAAGATGATCAAATGAAAGAAGCAGTTTATTATAACGATAAAGATGTACTTTCCAAAATGGCACCCATACAATGTCTGAACAAAAACGGGAAAGAACCGCTAGTGGAACATACTCCACTAGCTCAATCCTACAACTAAGCAAGAATGTAAATGGGCAATCATCCTCGAAAGCATGAGGGACTACCAAGTATGGATGAATACTTGACGTCTGGATAGCTGCAACATTGATCCTGGAGCTCTAGCGTCCACCTCTGCCTGCACCTAAAAGTTTAGAGTTGTATAGGGTTAGTACACACTTGTACTAAGTATGGGTGTATGCAAGCACACACCAAGTACATGCATGAGTAAGAATAGCTCTTTCCTAGCAACATGATTATAGCAGGTCAAGTCAGTGGACTTGCGAAATTGAGATTAGGAATGTGAGCGAACTTTCAAAATTTGGATTAGGAAATTTTATGAACATTCAAATTTGGATTAGGAAAGTTATGCCATGAGATTAATATACACCATCATACTTAACATTTTGCACACAGCACACAACAGCGTACACATAGCACATATCATAATTCATATAACACATAACGTTGTTCATATCACTTATTCATATGCCATGAGACCTTGGAATCATGGACTTGACCTTAAGACTTCCCAAAAATGAGGAGTTAACATATGGAACCTGAATTAGGGAGTCTTCATTAGCAAACACAGAGTCTGCTTCATTCATTCATACGTAGTTCATTTCATTTCGTTCATAGGCTAGTGTGAACACCAACTATACCTAGGATGTAGTTTAAGACTTTCATCGGGTTAATTGTGCAATGACCAAGAATGACCTAATGTCATTGCTTGAGTTCAACTCACCTCTCGATCATCCGGCCCTAACACATTTGGTACCACTCATTTCATTATGTGCATCATTTGAGGTTGGCCTCATTCATTCATTCATTGTAAACTTTAAATTTAACCAACATAAATCATGTGAGAATCATGAAATCCAGTGTCATGAAACCCCACACCAAAAAGAGGTGGAATCACCGGCCAAAGTTACACAAAACATGCTAGCGTACATGGGAATTTTACCCAGCTAGATCCCTATATTGGCAGTATAGGTTCGAAGACTAGGAGATATAAGGATACCAATACCCGGCATGCCGGACAGTCTCATCTCATGATAGTTACGTGAACCTCCGTCCTTCCCAAAAGAAGGCATCACAACTCATAACTAGTCTATTGGTGCCCATTGTAAAGTTTCATTACATTCAACTCATATGTCATGGAAGCTAACTTCTAGTATGAGGACATCATAGCTCAATAGATGATTTCTCATCTCATCATTAGTATTAAGTTTGTTAATCTCAATACTTTCATTAGAGTGTTCATAGAGACTAGTCTCTTCATTAACTTTACACTCTCATAGGTGAGTACATTTTGGTAACATTTACTTAGGCTCATTTGTGATTGCTCTCATCTTTTACATTAGCCTCATATCATGTTGTCACCACATTCATTATCATCAGCACATTTGCTCTTCATAGTTACTCACCCCTTTTTACGTGAATGTTCATTTCATCATATGCCAATGCACTTGGCCATTTGGTGTGTTTCACACTCTTACTTAACCCTTCTATGGTTTTATTATTTTATTGTTCATTTCATCATATGCCAATGCACTTGGCTATTTAGTGTGTTTTACACTCTTTTTTAACCCTTCTAGGGTTACATCATTTCATTATATACATTTTAGGTTCACTTATTTTTAAACGTATGCTAATTTTATAGGTCTATATATACAAGCCTTGAGGCTTCATCCATAGTTCGTTAAGTGATTCATATCTTCCTAAGATTATGTAATACAAGAATTATGCATCTTATATGTATGTCAAGCTCTCGATTTCGATCTAAGTAGGCAACATTATTCTTTAACATTTAATTCACGTATGATTTATGTATCAATATGAAATTTGGGCAAGGGAACCCGATTTTCAAATATCTTGAACAACACTTACATTTTTTTTCATTCATTTCGGTTTGATGCATATCGACCTAGATGTATAGTGCGAAGCACACAACTTTACTTAAGCTTAGCAAACATGTTTCTTTTGTCTTCCATTAAAATTTGTAAACACTTGAGTGATACAATTGGAAAGAAAAGAGAAAAGAAAAACATCTAAGTGCAGGCATACAAGTTGAGACAGTCTGAAGGTAGAAATCTGATTTGCGCGCACGCGCACGCACACACACAGGCACACACACACACACACACACACGCACGCACGCACGCACGCACGCACGCACGCACGCACGCACATCTTTAATGTTGTCTTTATGAACTACTTTACCTTTGTTAAGATAAAAATTTAAAAAAATAATAAAAAAAAGTCTTTAATGTTGTCTATAAATATTTTTGTTTAAGAGGAAGAGTTATGTCCTAACAATTCACTTCATATATAAACTAGAGGAAGTACGATTCATTTCCCCAATACATTTGTGAAAATATTGAATTAATTATATTCAAAGAATGATACAATATAATTACTCTTTTAATTATTGCTCGTTAAGGAATGTTACAAGTGTGTACCAATTCACACATGAAGGGAGTATAAAAGTTTTTGAATACTAAAAAAAACCTTATTACAGCCTTCCCATTTCACAAGGCCGTTTTAGGGTTTTGATTTTTTTTCTTTTTCCTTTGATTTTGAATTTTATGGTTGTCTTGTTTGTGTGGGATTAGCAGGAGTACCAGTTTAGTTAAATCCCTAATCTCTCAGAATGTTCTCAAATTCAATTAGGGCTTTTTGTTAATTGATATATTTGTCCTCAATTCTTAAAAATAATGTTTTTTCCCTTCAAGTAGCTAAATATACTCATTTGTGTTAGAAGCCTTTTATTGTCTTCTCTACTCCATATCAATTTCATGTTCTTCTTGATTGTATCAGTGGTATTACAGTCATCCATCACCCATTGTTCCATGGAGGTGCCTGACCACTTAACATGAAAAGGACTACATGGGAAAAAACTATATACTAGTGGTAGAGTGAAAAATATCACTCAAATGTTCATTACTTTGTAGAATAACATGTAACATCTTACCGAAATGTATCTAGTGCAAGTTGCTATTTGTAAACAGTTAATCTACAGTTGGTAGATGCACTTATAGCATTGTCTTATAGAGATTCTGAAATAATTTTTGAGATAAATACTAAAATGTACACCTAAGATTTGAATGTCTAAAACAAATTTTGAACTCCATTGGCCACTACACTAGCATCTTCCCTTATGTCAAGGGGATTCAACAATTTACACATAACTAGGAAGATTGGGTCTACTATAAATGCACGGTATATTTTTTCAGTGAAGGGGGTCCAATTGACTACATTGTTAGAAACCAGTTCCGCCACTAAATAAAAGCGCTTACTATCACTTCCGATTCTAAATGAAATTGTCTCCTATAAATAGTAAGTTTAATTAAAAATATAGTTGAGCTGATTGTTTCTTCTAAAACTAGGGGTAATGTAAATTCAAAACATAGCATTAATGAGAGGAAACCGATAAAGTGTTTTATAAATTCAAATGTTTATGTCAAGAATGCTGCACTATACAAGCATACTGCTGGTCAGGTTGCCAATACTTGTAGTTCTTACATTTATTTTCATATGAACTATAGTTTTTATAGCCAAAAACAATTTGCTTTCTGATATGGACTTTGACATTTATTTTCTTTTTTATTTTTCTATGATTTCAGAATTTCATTGGTATCAACAGAGTTAGAGATTTTCAGCTAAATATCAGCCAAGGAGGAGGTTGGGGAGAGTCTTGCACTTGTTGTAGATAATGAGAGTTCATCTACAATCAATGAAACAGGGCTTCAACTGTATCCAGTTTCTGAGTATGAATATGGTGAAGGTTTACCATATGCTCCCATGGGTTGGCCAAATGTTGGTGGTACGTGGGGTTGGAGGACAGGTAGAAGAGCTACATACTTAGGCACCTTCAAAGATAGATATTTGTATCTTCCGGGGCGTTTTCATGAAAATGGACAGAAAAATGCCTTCCGAAGTAAGAGTTCAATTACAAAATATCTCCAATCTAAAATTCCTGGTATGGATATCGATCAATTCTATTCCTCATTCAGTTGGATGATTCCTTCAAAGCAGTCGTCAAGCTCAAAAGGTTAGCTTCAACAAGGCTCTTCGGTATATATCATGTAGAGCTTTATTTAGTTGTTTGCATCAACTAAAAGAAACAGTATTAACCACATCGCTCACTGTGTATACTGAACTTCAAATAAATTTAATATTTATCGAGTTATGTCTAAGAACTGATTCTAAATCAACTCTCTCTCCCCCTTGGCCTTTACATTTGTATCTTCGACCATAGACTTTGTTCCATCTCTAATCTTTACGTAGTATTTTATTTGTTTCCTTTTCTGTCAAACGTGAATGTTATCATACAAGTTACAAGTACTGGCAGTTTACCAAACAAAATGTGAAAATTTGTATAATGCTGCTAGGAGTAAACTTTGTTATGTTCTCATATTTAATGAGAGTATTTATATCTCTAATACTCTTTGAGAAGTATATTGAATATCCATTAATAACTAAAAAGAACAATGGATGTAGATCGTTATCCATGACTCTACCTACAGGTAGTATGTAACGACCTATTTAGTCGTTTGAGCAGCAGATTTATTTCTGAAAAAACTAGCTCAGACGACGGATCCCACGACGGACGTCATGGGCATGACGGACCGTCGAGGGGGTCTCGTTCCAAAACACTTAGAATTCTGAAATTTGGGTACTGAATCGACTCTCTGAACTTCGTGACGGAATGGCAGGACGGACCTCGTGGCACACGGACCGTCACACATTTTCCAAAGAAATTAGTCTCTGAACTCTGTGACGGAAGCAGCAGGACGGGGACCGTCGCAGGCACGACGGGCTGTCACACAGGCACGAGGCGCCGTCACAGGCTGCATAACCCAGGCTGGGTCGGATTTCTATTAAGTAATTTAAGGGGCGTTTTAAACTATTCCTGCTTTAATTATAAAGTTAGTGGGTTTAATGTTATAGTTTAATTCCTGGGGTTTAAAGAGATACCTTGAGTTAATTAGTGGGTTAATTCCTATCTTTTATACTTAATTATATGCTAATTAGGGTAAAGAAAGAGGGTTTGAATAAGAAAAATAGAAAGAACAAGGAGAGGGACAGAGAAACGATCGGAGAAAGAGGGAAACGAAGAGGAAACAAAGCTTGGGAAATTGCTTGCTTGATCACGCATCTTCGGTGGAGGTAGGTTATGGTTTATGGTATTCTAGTTCGTAAACTCTTAATAGCAATGATATGTATTGGTAGTATTGTAAACCCTTCTATATGCTTAATTGTATGCTTGCATGAATGTGATTATATAATTGTGATAAAATAAGCATGATGAAGCTATTGAATCCTAAATCTTGAAAAACCCTAATCTACATTGTTAATGATGATGCCTTGGTATAAAAGAAGGCTTGATGAACGAAAGTAGTGAGATTAGGGGATCGGGTGCCACGTTCCGGTACCAGGATAGTATATGAGGATCGGTGTGTCACGTTCCGACACTAGGATAGTATATGGATCGGGTGACATATTCCAGTACCAGGATAGTATATGAGGATTGGAGTATCACGTTCTGACACCAGGATAGTATATGGATCGGGTGGCCACATTCCGGTACCAGGATAGTATATGAGGATCGGAGTGTCACGTTCCGACACCAGGATAGTATATGGATCGGGTGCCACGTTCCGATACCAGGATAGTATATGAGGATCGGAGTGTCACGTTCCGACACCAGGATAGTATATGGATCGAGTGCCACGTCCGGTACCAGGATAGTATATGAGGATCAGAGGTCACGTTCCGACACCAGGATAGTATATGGAGCGGAGTGTCACGTACCGACACGAGAGGAATAAAGATAATGAATCTTGAATATGTTCATATACTCAATTTAATGAACCTAATTCCCAAATGAGTATGATGGGGAGGTGTGAGTCCTCATTGATGTGCTTGGGTTGTGACCAAGAGTTATAGTAATGTAAATGCCGCATGTTGAGTATGTAGTTGATTTTATGATATTATCTGATATATACTATTTCTATTTTGAGTTGGCCGATGATATCTACTCAGTACTCGTGTTTTGTACTGACCCCTACTTGTATGTTTCTTTCTTTGTTATTTGTGGAGTGCAGCAAACATACCGTCGTCTTAAACTCAACCGCAACTCTAGCCAGTCTTCATTACACCGGATTTCAGGGTGAGCTAAGGCTTTAGCTTGGACTGGATCGTCTTCTCCATGTCTTAATGCCTTAAAGTTTCGGCATGGACTAGATTTTATTTATTTTAGCTTCCTAGATACTCTTAGAGTTAGTAATTTGAGGATAGATGTTCTTGTGATGATGACTTCCAGATTTTGGGGATGATAATAGTTGTTGAGTTTTTAGAAGTTATTAAGTTGATTTTCATTAATGAGTTAAGTCTTCCGCATTATATTCTGTTATTATATTGAAATGTTGGGTTTTGGATTAGTTGGTTCGCTCACATAGTAGGATAAGTGTGGGTGCCACTAGCGGCTCGGATTTGGGTCGTGACAAACTTGGTATCAGAGCATTAGGTTTGTTTGTCTCATCACACAAGAACGAGTCTAGTAGAGTCTTAAGGAACGGTAGGGGGACGCCTTTACTTTTCTTTGAGAGGCTATAAGACTTTAGGAAAATTCCATTCTTTCATTCTTTCTTTCGTGCTATTACTTGGATCCAATTGGTATCTAGGTGATACAATTGGTATCTGACCATCTTCACTCTATTTCGCAGATGGTTAGAACTAGAGCACGAACGCGCCAACACCAACACCGGCAAGACAAGAAGCGTCTGAGCCAGCCACTGGTGCTGTAGCTCGGAGAGGAGTAGTTGCAAGAGGCCGTGGAAGAGGTCGTGGGAGGACGTCCTCTAGAGGAAGAGGACAAGCACCTAGCCCATCTAGTACTAGGGCGGTGACTCCTCCACCGACTGAGGAAGTAGTAAGAGAGGGTGAGGAAGGGGAGAATGAACAAGTGCAACATGAGGGATTGCCACCCCAACCTACCCCAGAGATGATCAACCAAGTACTTGCTTATCTTAGCGGATTATCTGATCAGGGTCAGGCACCTCCAGTGGTTCTGCACCAACACCCCGGTTTCAGAGATACGGCATGCGACTACTATGGCTCCCCGCATGGATGCAACATTGGGGATAGGCACATTTCCACGTCTGACTACTGGGCCTATAATGACAAACGATCAGCATGAACTTTCCAGTAAGTTCTTGAAATTGAAACCTCCAGTCTTTAAGGGTGCAGAATCAGAGGATGCCTACGATTTTCTGGTTGATTGTCATGAGCTACTACACAAGATGGGTATAGTAGAGAGGTTTGGTGTCGAGTTCGTGAGCTATCAGTTTCAAGGGAACGCCAAAATGTGGTGGCGTTCACATGTTGAGTGTCAACTAACAGAGGCACCACCTATGACTTGGGAATCATTCTCTAGCTTGTTTATGGAGAAGTATATCCCAAGGACTTTGAGAGATAGAAAAAGGGATGAGTTCTTGAGTCTTGAGCAAGGAAGGATGACGGTTAATGCATATGAGGCTAAATTCCGCACATTATCTAGGTATGCCACCCAACTTTGTTTCAGTCCACAAGAACGCATCCGCCGTTTTGTGAAGGGGTTGAGGTCAGAATTGCGGATTTCAGCCTTACAGATAGCGGCAACGGCAAATCCTTCCAAGAGGTGGTAGACTTTGTGATAGAGGTAGAAGGAGTGAAACCAGATGACTTCACCACGACATCGACATCAAAAAGGTTTCAAAGGGGAGGTGAGTTTAATGGTTCTTACTCTAGAGGACAGAACTCCGGAGGTCACTCAGTTCGACCAATTCAGTCTTCACTACAGACTGTAGTTGGGGGTCCACCTCAGAACGGTCAACACTACTCCGAGAGACCTATGCCTGACTCCAGAGAGTGCTATGGATTGGGGAGATTGGACATATTAGGAGTATTGTCCAAGACAGAGTTACAGACCCCCAATAGCTAGAGGTAGAGGTGGTCATGGTAGAGGCCGCTTTTCTGGAGGACGTGGTGGACGAGGTAATGGTGGTCACCACAACGGCAGAGGTGATGGGAAAACTGGAGCCACTACAACACAACATGGTAGGGGCAACGGACAGACAAGTATGGGGCTCATTGTTACGCTTTCCCTGGGAGGTCTGAAGCGGAGGCGTCTGATGTTGTTATCACAGGTAATCTTTTGGTTTGTGAATGCATGGCATCTATATTATTTGACCATGGATCCACGTTTTCATATGTATCTTCCTCATTTTCTAATGGTCTAAATTTACATTGTGAATTACTTGACATGCTTATTCGTGTTTCTACTCCGGTGGGTGAGTCTGTGATAGTCGAAAAAGTATATAGGTCTTGTTTAGTGAATTTTGTGGGGAGCAACACGTATGTAGATTTGGTTATTTAGAAATGGGTGACTTTGATGTAATTCTGGGTATGACTTGGCTTTCTCCGAATTTTGCGATTTTGGATTGTAATGCTAAAACTGTGACGTTAGCCAAGCCTGGGACAGATCCGTTAGTGTGGGAGGGTAACTACACTTCCAATCCGGTGCGTATCATATCCTTTCTTCGTGCTAAGAAAATGGTGAGTAAAGGGTGTTTAGCTTTCTTGGCCCATCTCAAGGATGACACTACCCAAGTACCTTCGATTGAGTCGGTTTCGGTAGTACGCGAGTTTTTGGATGTGTTCCCTGCAGATCTTCCGGGTATGCCACCAGATAGGGACATTGACTCTGTATCGATCTTGAACCGGGCACTCGCCCCATTTCTATAGCCCTTATAGAATGGCTCCCGCCGAATTAAGAGAGTTAAAGGCTCAACTTCAAGAATTGTTGAGTAAAGGCTTCATTAGACCAAGTGCATCTCCTTGGGGTGCTCCGGTTTTGTTTGTGAAGAAGAAGGATGGGAGTTTTCGGATGTACATAGACTATAGACAACTGAACAAGGTAACTATTAAGAACAAGTATCCTCTTTCCTCGCATTGATAACTTGTTCGATCAGTTACAAGGTGCTTGTGTCTTCTCTAAAATTGACTTGAGATCCGGTTATCATCAATTGAAAATACGGGCAACGGATGTGCCAAAGACCGCTTTTCGGACTAGGTATGGGCATTATGAATTTGTGGTGATGTCCTTTGGTCATACAAATGCCCCCGCTGCTTTCATGAGCTTGATGAATGGGATATTTAAGCCGTATTTGGATATCTTTGTGATCGTATTTATAGATGATATACTGGTATATTATAAAAGTAGGGAGGAACATGAGGAGCATTTGAGGATTGTGTTGGAAATGTTGAGGGAGAAAAAGCTTTATGCAAGTTCTCTAAGTGTGAGTTTTGGCTAGATGCAGTGTCCTTCTTGGGGCATGTAGTTTCTAAGGAAGGAGTGATGGTAGATCCTTCTAAGATTGAAACAGTGAAGAATTGGGTGAGACCCACTAATGTGTCAGAAATACGGAATGTTGTGTTGGGTTAGCTAGCTACTACCACCAATTTGTCAAGGGATTCTCTTCTATTGCTTCCAATTGACGAACTTGACTAAGCAGAATGTTCCATTTGTATGGTCGGATGAATGTGAGGAAAGATTTCAAAAGCTTAAGACTTTGTTGACTACCGCACCCATTCTTACCTTGCCAGTAGAGGGTAAAAACTTCATTGTTTATTGTGATGCATCCTATTCTGGGTTGGGTGCAGTGCTAATGCAAGAGAAGAATGTGATTGCTTATGCTTCGAGGCAATTAAAAGTGCATGAACGTAACTATCCAACTCATGACTTAGAATTGGCCGCGGTAGTATTTGCATTGAAGCAATGGAGGCATTATTTATATGGGGTTAAGTGTGAGGTCTATACAGACCATCGTAGCCTACAGTATGTCTTCACTCAAAAAGATTTGAACTTGAGACAGAGGAGATGGATGGAACTACAGAAGGACTACGACATCACTATCTTGTATCATCCAGGAAAAGCGAACATTGTGGCAGATGCTTTGAGTAGAAAGGCCGGAAGCATGGGAAGTCTAGCTCATTTGCAAGCTTCTAGACGCCCATTGGCTAGAGAAGTGCAGATTTTGGCTAATGACCTTATGAGGTTGGAAATAAATGAGAAGGGAGGATTGCTAGCTTGTGTGGAGGCAAGATCCTCCTTCCTTGACAAGATTAAGGGGAAGCAGTTTGACGATGAGAAATTGATCCGGATTTGAGATAAAGTGTTGCAAGGAGAGGCTAAAGAAGCAACAATCGACGAGGAAGGTGTTTTGAGAATCAAAGGAAGGGTATGTGTACCCCGCATTGATGATTTGATCACCACTATTCTGACAGAGGCTCATAGCACAAGGTATTCTATACATCCGGGTGCAACCAAGATGTATCGTGACCTAAAGCAGCACTTTTGGTGGAGTAGAATGAAGCGTGATATCGTTGACTTTATCGCCAAATGTCCAAACTGTCAACAAGTAAAGTATGAACACCAGAGGCCCGGAGGAACGCTTCAGAGAATGCCCATTCCGGAATGGAAGTGGGAGAGAATCGCAATGGACTTTGTAGTTGGTCTTCCAAAGACAATGGGTAAGTATGACTCCATTTGGGTGATTGTTGATAGGTTAACTAAGTCTGCTCATTTCATTCCGGTCAAGGTGACTTACAATGCAGAGAAGTTAGCAAAAATCTACATCTCAGAAATCGTTCGATTGCATGGGGTTCCACTATCCATCATATCAGATAGAGGTACGCAGTTTACTTCTAAGTTTTGGAAAACATTGCATACCGAATTGGGTACTAGGTTGGACCTTAGCACTGCATTTCACCCTCAGACCGATGGTCAGTCTGAGCGAATGATTCAAGTGTTGGAGGATATGCTTCGTGCATGCGTGATAGAGTTTGGTGGCCATTGGGATAGCTTCCTACCTTTGGCAGAGTTTTCATACAATAATAGCTATCACTCCAGTATTGATATGGCCCCATTTGAAGCGTTGTATGGGAGGAGGTGTAGATCTCCCATTGGGTGGTTTGATGCATTTGAGGTTAGACCTTGGGGTACTGACCTCTTGAGGGATTCGTTAGATAAGGTGAAGGGCATTCAAGAAAAACTTCTAGCGGCGCAAAGTAGACAAAAGGAGTATGCATACCGAAAGTTAGAGACTTGGAGTTCATGGAGGTGAACAAGTCTTGTTGAAGGTTTCACCATGAAAGGGTGATGCGGTTTGGCAAAAGAGGTAAGCTAGTCCAAGGTTATTGGACCATTTGAGGTACTAAAGCGAATAGGGGAGGTGGCTTATGAATTAGCCTTGCCCCCAGGGCTGTCCGGAGTACATCCGGTATTCCATGTGTCCATGTTGAAAAGATACCATGGAGATGGAAACTACATCATCCGTTGGGATTCAGTTTTGTTGGATGAGAACTTGACTTATGAAGAGGAACCGGTTGCTATATTAGATAGAGAAGTTCGCAAGTTGAGGTCGAGAGAGATTGCATCCATCAAAGTTCAATGGAAGAATCGACCGGTTGAAGAAGCTACTTGGGAGAAGGAGGCAGAAGGTAGATATAGAAAAATACCCACATCTGTTTACAGATTCAGGTACTCCTTTTCGCCATTGTTTTTCTTCTTTTTGATTGTTCGGGGACGAACGATGGGTAAATTGGTATCTATTGTAACGACCAGTTTAGTCGTTTTGAGCAGCAGATTTTAATTCTGGAAAAACTGGCCAAGACCACGGGCCCTGCGACGGACCGTTACAGGCACGACGGCCCGTCGAAGGTGCATCGTTTCAGCATACTTAGAATTCTGAAATTGGATACTGAAAATCGACTCTCTGTAAATTGTGACGGACCTGCAGGACGTGCCGTCACATCCACGACGAACCGTCGTGAGTTCCCGTTGCAAAACACTTCAACTTTTGAGAATTTGGTACAAGAAACGAGTTTCTGACCGTCAGGACAGAGGTGCAGGACGGACCGTCACAGGTGTGACGGGCCGTCACAGTCCACCTGAATTTTGGGGGGGTTGCGACGACCTGTGTGACGGACCGTCGCAGGCACGACGGGCCGTCACAGGCTGCGCAAGTCCCAGGTAGAATCGGATTTCTTCACACGTTTTAAGGGACGCATTGGACTATTCTTCCTTAATTATAAAGTTAGGGGGTTATATTAATAAGTCTAATACTTGGGGGTAAAAGAGGTAACCTTAAGTTAATTAGAGGGTTTTGTTGTCCTCTTTTACACTTAATTATATGTTAATTAGGTAAAAGAAAGAGGGTTTGAACATAAGAAAACAGAAAGAACAAGGATAAAGAGAGATTGAACGAGAGAGGAGAAACGAAGAGGAATATCAAAGCTTGAGGGATTTGCTTGTTTGAATTCAATTCTTCGGTGGAGGTAGGTTATGGTTATTTTATGATATTCGTAGTGAACTCTTAATAGTGAATGATATGTATTGGTGGTATTGTAAACCTGTCTATATGCTTAATTGTATGCTTGCATGAATATGATTATGTGATTTTGATAAGACAAGCATGATAAAAACCATTGAATCCCAAATCTTGAAAGAAACTTTAATCTATGTTATTAATGATGATGCCTTGGTATAAAAGAAGGCTTGGTGAATTAAAGTAATGGGATTGATGATGCCTTGGTATAGAGAAGGCTTGATGAACGGATAGAATGAGATTAGTGGATCAGAGTTTCACGTTCCGACACATAGTATTAGTGGATCGGAGGTCACGTTCCGACACATAGTATAGTGGATCGGAGTGTCACGTTCCGACACATAGTATTAGTGGGACGGGTGTCACAAAACGACACGTAGAATTAGGGGATCGGAGTGTCACGTACCGACACATATAGGGGATCGGAGTGTCACGTTCCGACACATATAGGGGATCGGAGTGTCACGTTCCGACACATATAGGGGATCGGAGTGTCACGTACCGACACATAGTGGTAGGGGATCGGAGTGTCACGTACCGACACAAGAGGAAGAAAGATAATGAATCTTGAAAGATGATAATATACTCAACATAATGAACTTAATTCCCAAATGAGTCTGGTATTGAGGCTTGAGCCCTCATGGATGAACCTAATGGTACTTATTGATGATTATAGTACTTGTTGTAGTTACATGTTGAGTTTATAGTTGATTTATGATATTAACTGATATATACTGTTTTCTATTTTGAGTTGGCCGATGATATCTACTCAGTACTTGTGGTTGTACTGACCCCCTACTTTCATGTTTTCTCCTTTGTTATTTGTGGAATGCACAAACGTTCCGTCAACTTCAACTCAACAGTAGATCTAGCCAGTCTTCACTACCTTCGGAAATTCAGGGTGAGCTAATGCGTCTAGCTTGGACTGGATTCTTCTTCAAGTCTTGATGCCTTGAACTTCTGGCATGGACTAGCTCTTATTGTTTTAGCTTCTTAGACATTCTTAGTTTAGTAATTTGAGGTAGATGTTCTTGTGATGATGACTTCCAGATTTTGGGGATAATAATAATAGTTTTGAATTGTTTTATTAATGAGTTTAAGTCTTCCGCATTTCTTTTGTTGATATTGTATTAAAATGTTAAAGGTTAGATTGGTTGGTTCGCTCACATAGGAGGGTAAATGTGGGTGCCAGTCGCGGCCCCGATTTGGGTCGTGACAGTTTAGCTAGCTACTACCGCCGATTTGTTAAGGGGTTCTCTTCTATTGCTTCCCAATTGACAAGCTTGACTAAGAAGAATGTCCCATTTGTTTGTCGGATGAGTGTGAAGAAAGCTTTCAGAAGCTCAAGACCTTGTTGACTTCTGCACCAATTCTTACCTTGCCAGTGGAAGGCAAGAATTTCATTGTTTATTATGATGCATCCTATTCGGGTTTGGGTGCAGTGCTAATGCAAGAGAAGAATGTAATTGCTTATGCTTCGAGAAAATTAAAAGTGCATGAACATAACTATCCTACCCATGATTTGGAGTTGGCCGTGGTAGTGTTTGCATTAAAGCAATGGAGGCACTATCTATATGGGGTTAAGTGTGAAGTCTATACGGATCATTGTAGCCTACAGTATGTCTTTACTCAGAAAGATTTGAATTTGAGACAGAGGAGATGGATGGAACTACTGAAGGACTACGATATCACAATCTTGTATCATCCGGAAAAGCTAATGTTGTGGCAGATGCTTTAAGTAGAAAGGCCGGAAGCATGGGAAGCCTAGCTCACGTACAGGTTTCTAGACGCCCATTGGCTAGAGAGGTTCAGATTCTGGCCAATGACCTTATGAGGTTGGAAGTAAATGAGAGGGGAGTATTTTTGGCTTGTGTGCAGGCAAGATCTTCCTTCCTTGACAAGATTAAGGGAAAATAGTTTAATGATGAGAAATTGATCCAGATCCGAGATAAAGTGTTGCGAGAAGAGGCTAAGGAGGCACAAATCGATGAGGAAGGCGTTTTGAGAATTAAGGGAAGGGTATGTGTACCCCGCGTCGATGATTTGATCAACACTATTCTGACAGAGGCTTATAGTTCAAGGTATTCTATACATCCTGGTGTAACCAAGATGTATCGTGACCTAAAGCAATACTTTTGGTGGAGTAGAATGAAGCGTGATATTGTTGATTTTATTGCCAAATGTCCAAACTGTCAGCAAGTGAAATATGAACACCAGAGGCCTGTAGGGATCCTTCAGAGAATGCCCATTCCTGAATGAAAGTGGGAAAGAATTGCAATGGACTTTGTGGTTGGTCTTCCAAAGACAATGGGTAAGTATGACTCCATTTGGGTGATTGTTGATAGGTTAACTAAGTCTGCTCACTTCATTCCGGTCAAGGTGACTTACAATGCAGAGAAGTTAGCCAAATTTTACATCTCGGAAGTTGTTCGGTTGCATGAGGTTCCACTCTCCATCATATCAGATAGAGGTACGCATTTTACTTCTATGTTTTGGAAAACATTGCATGCGGAATTGGGTACTAGGTTGGGTCTAAGTACCACATTCCATCCTCAGACCGATGGTCAGTCTGAGCGAACGATTTAAGTGTTGGAGGACATGCTTCGTGCATGTGTGATAGAATTTAGTGGTCATTGGATAGCTTCTTACCCTTAGCAGAGTTCTCCTACAACAATAGCTATCACTCAAGTATTGACATGGCCCCATTTGAAGCATTGTATGGGAGGAGATGTAGGTCCCCCATTGGTTGGTTTGATGCATTTGAGGTTAGACCTTGGGGTACTGACCTTCTGAGGGAATCGTTAGATAAAGTGAAATGCATTCAAGAAAAGCTTTTAGCGGCTCAAAGTAGACAAAAAGAATATGCAGATCGAAAAGTTAGAGATTTGGAGTTTATGGAGGGTGAGCAAGTCTTGCTGAAGGTTTCGCCCATGAAAGGGGTGATGCGGTTTGGGAAGCGAGGTAAGCTTAGTCTGAGGTATATTGGTCCCTTTGAAGTTCTGAAGCGCGTGGGGGAGGTAGCTTATGAATTAGCCTTGCCCCCAGGACTGTCCGGAGTGCATCCGGTATTTTATGTGTCTATGTTGAAAAGATACCATGGGGATGGAAACTACATTATCCGTTGGGATGCAGTTCTTCTTGATGAGAATTTGTCTTATGAGGAGGAGCCTGTTGCTATTTTAGATAGATAAGTCCGCAAGTTGAGGTCAAGGGAGATTGCATCTATCAAGGTTCAATGGAAGAATCGGCCGGTTGAAGAGTCCACTTGGGAGAAGGAGGCTGATATGCAAGAAAGATACCACATCTGTTTACAGATTCAGGTACTCCTTTTTGCCCTTGTTTCTCTTCTTGTGATTGTTCGAGGATGAACGATGGGTAAATTGGTATCTACTGTAACGACCTGTTTAGTCGTTTTGAGCAGCAGATTCTATTTCTGAAAAAACTGACTGAGACGAAGGATCCCACGACGGACCGTCATGGGCACGACGGACTGCCGAGGGGGTCTCATTCCAAAACGCTTAGAATTCTGAAATTTGGGTACTGAAATCGACTCTCTGAACTTCGTGACGGAATTGCAGGACGGACCGTCGTGGGCACGACGGACCGTCAGACATTTTCCACAGAAATTAGTCTCTGAACTCTGTGACGGAAGCAGCAGGACAGACCGTCGCAGGCACGACGAGCCGTCACAGGCTGCATAACCCAGGCTGGGTCGGATTTCTATTAAGTAATTTAAGGGGCGTTTTAAACTATTCCTGCTTTAATTATAAAGTTAGTGGGTTAATGTTAATAGTTTAATTACTTGGGGGTTAAAAGAGATAACCTTGAGTTAATTAGTGGGTTAATTCCTCATCTTTTATACTTAATTATATGCTAATTAGGGTAAAAGAAAGAGGGTTTGAATAAGAAAAATAGAAAGAACAAGGAGAGGGACAGAGAACGATCGAGAAAGAGGGAAACGAAGAGGAAACAAAGCTTTGGGAAATTGCTTGCTTGATCACGAATCTTCGGTGGAGGTAGGTTATAGTTTATGATATTCATAGTAAACTCTTAAATAGCGAATGATATGTATTGGTAGTATTGTAAACCCTTCTATATGCTTAATTGTATGCTTGCATGAATGTGATTATATAATTGTGATAAAATAAGCATGATGAAGCTATTGAATCCTAAATCTTGAAAAACCCTAATCTACTTTGTTAATGATGATGCCTTGGTATAAAAGAAGGCTTGATGAACGAAAGTAGTGAGATTAGGGGATCGGGTGCCACGTTCCGGTACCAGGATAGTATATGAGGATCAGAGTGTCACTTTCCGACACCAGGATAGTATATGGATCGGGTGCCACGTTCCGGTACCAGGATAGTATATGAGGATTGGAGTGTCACGTTCCGACACCAGGATAGTATATGGATCGGGTGCCACGTTCCGGTACCAGGATAGTATATGAGGATCAGAGTGTCACGTTCCGACACCAGGATAATATATGGATCGGGTGCCACGTTCAGGTACCAGGATTGTATATGAGGATCGGAGTGTCACGTTCCGACACCAGGATAGTATTTGGATCGGGTGCCACGTTCCGGTACCAGGATAGTATATGAGGATCGGAGTGTCACGTTCCGACACCAGGATAGTATATAGAGCGGAGTGTCATGTATCGACACGAGAGGAATAAAGATAATGAATCTTGAAATATGTTAATATACTCAATTTAATGAACCTAATTCCCAAATGAGTATGATGGGGAGGCGTGAGTCCTCATTGATGTGCTTGGTGTTGTGACCAAGAGTTATAGTAATTGTAAATGCCGCATGTTGAGTATTGTAGTTGATTTTATGATATTATCTGATATATATTTTTTTCTATTTTGAGTTGGCCGATGATATCTACTCAGTACTCGTGTTTTGTACTGACCCCTACTTGTATGTTTCTTTCTTTGTTATTTGTGGAGTGCAGCAAACATACCGTCGTCTTAAACTCAACCGCAACTCTAGCCAGTCTTCATAACAAAGGATTTCAGGGTGAGCTAAGGCTTCTAGCTTGGACTGGATCTTCTTCTTCATGTCTTAATGCCTTGAAGTTTCGGCATGGACTAGCTTTTATTTATTTTAGCTTCCTAGATTCTTAGAGTTAGTAATTTGAGGATAGATGTTCTTGTGATCATGACTTTCAGATTTTGGGGATAATAATAGTTGTTGAGTTTTTAGAAGTTATTTAATTGATTTTCATTAATGAGTTAAGTCTTCCGCATTATATTCTGTTATTATATTGAAATGTTGGGTTTTGGATTGGTTGGTTTGCTCACATAGTAGGATAAGTGTGGGTGCCACTCGCGGCTCGGATTTGGGTCGTGACATAGTATATATATATATATTTTTGTTAAGCTTTGAGGTTGCTCGTTTTACATTAGAAATTATTAGGGAAGTCATTGATATCCATTTTTGGTCATCAAATTGTATACACACAATTGTGTTGTTCGTACTGAAATTATTTGGAATGGTTGTGGATAATTAAATATTAGTCACCAGTTTTATAATGTTTAATTATCCACAATAGAAAAATAGCCAATGAAATCCAACAAATTGAGATTTGAAGAGGATAAAGTCTACGTTGACCTTATTACTATCTAGGTAGAGAGACTATTTATGATAGACCCTCAGCTCAAGATAAAAAACAGTCATAATAGTACAGAGAAAGAAATAACATAACGAAAAACTTATAGCAAGATAGTATAGACAATCTTACAAATCAACCTGAACAAAAATAAAAAAACAGGGTAAAACAATTATTGAACTACAAAAAGAAATGAATTAAAACCAAACTCAAAGGTTGAAGGAGTTAAATAGTAGGAAATTTTAATATATATCCAACTTCATTCACAAGTTTAAATGGAGCTGCATTTTATATTTATTCACGCAGAACTATCGTGGATTAACTAGCACACAATCAAAAACAAAAAAAAAGTAGAGAAGAGAATAATAAAAGGATTTTAAAGAAGTTCAGTTAGGCCTACAGAGAGAGTTTTCTACTGTGAAAGAAAAGATGAAGCTTACAATACTTAAGAGTCTCTTATCCTACATAGTGTATAATATACCATGTTATAGGATCCATATCCATCTCCCCAATATATAGATCCCAAGTAAACGCCCAACCTATTTTCTAATCCTATAAAAGTAATATTTTCCTTTTCCAAATCTATTAGGACAAAGGGTCTTCTAAACCAATAGGAATTATAGTTTCTTAAAACAAACAACGGAAAAATTCAAGACATAATTAACATATATTTTTTTGGTATAAAGACATAGGATTAGTGGATTCATATCAACTTTTATAGTTCTTAGCATTCTTGTAAGTACTACACTTTTTTTTCTTTTGTGATTTTCTAAAGGTACCAACATATCCTTAATGTTGAAGTATACATTGTTACCAATTCGAAAAAAAAGTTTCCAAACTCAAAGAGAAGAAACTATAAGGATAATACTACGACCCTAATTTGCGACCTTCATAATCCGTTAACTATAAGAAATAAGTGAAGAAACACTTAACTATCTAACTTACCTTCTACCCTAATTTGCGACCTCCATAATCCCTATCTAAGGTCGTGTCCTTGGTAAAATTAAGTTGTGATATATCATGCCTAATCTTATCTCCCTAATGTTTCATTGGCCTACCCTGCCTCTCTTGAAACCATTCATAGCCAACCTCTCACAATTATGCAGTAACTCATTTGTGCATCTTCCTTGTACGTGTCTGAACCATCACAACCTCTTGTAATGACGACCCTGAAGGCCATTTTTAAAAAACTTTTGGAAAATTTATCATTTTGCCCCTCTCGATAGTTGCCCAAGTCATGATTTTCAGTTTATGATGTTGGTTTTAAAATCAGATTGGGAAGTTGAGACTTTTTTGAAGTTTTAGAGTTTTGGAGACCTCAAGTTGTTAAAAGTAGGTTTTGGCAACAATCGGAGCTTTGAGTCATGGAAGGAACTTTAGTCTGTCCCATCATCTCTGGAATGCAAAATTTTGTCTAGAGGTTTAGTTGTTTTCAAATATGGAGACCCTTTCAAGGATTTGAGCTCTTGAAGTGGAAGTTTAAGTATAATTAAGCCAAGATTAGACTTAAGTCAACATTTGGAGCTTGAACGCTCCATTGGAATTTCGACGACACCATTAGATTTAATTTTGAGTCCTACGTGAAGTCTTGTTTGAATTTTCAGAGGTTCCAGGGGAAATTTAGTGTTTTTGAGTAAAAGTTATTATATTTCTACTTTAACAGATACTGGGTCAAGGAGACTTCGTATACGTTTCCCGAGACTCATTGAGTGTGGAACGTTAAGTTTGGTTGGGTAGCATATCTAGTTTGTGTATGTGCAAATTTTGAATGAATCCTGAGGGTTCATAAGGTGATTTTGTTGAGTCTTGGTGTTTGCTTATATGTTGTATATGATGCACGTTAAGTATTGTTTGCATCGTGAGGCTCTTGGTCGCGGTTGCATTGGTATGTGGTCTTGTGCTTCGCGATCACATGGAGTATGTTGCAATCGCAATAGCATCTTGAGCATCGTGATCGTGTGGCTGTTTGTCGCAATCGCATGGTCAACTAATTAGTTGACCAGCATAAGCCATCTCCATTTTTGTACTTTGGAAGCTTGGTAGAGGCTATTTCAAAGAGACTTTTCGAGATTCTTCAATTGGATAACGAGTTTTAACTCCCCAGCTTTATTACCCACTACTTACTTAAATATTTTATCACCCCATCAGTAGAGGCTATTTGAGTTATAATTTTGAAGTCAAACTTTGTAAACTTTCTCAAGAATTCGGAATTTTCGGAAAATCGAGATTTAAGCTTGATTTCCTATTCATTACAAATATCTAGTCAGTCCACATTGATTTCTATCATTTTATATTTGAAGTGAATTTTTTCCGTGATTACACAGTCTGTGGACGTAGTCAGAGATGAAGCTTAATTGAAAAATTACACTATATATATATATATATATATAATATATTATATATATATATATATATATATATATATATATATATATTCATGTGGATTGTTGCTTGACATCTTTTTTTTGAATTAAAATACAGAGTGCATACTATATATATACAATCAACTATTCAAATGATGTGTGTGTTTAATACATATATGGTGATAGTTTATGTAGAAAGAAAAAAAATTAACTGGTAATGCCAGTGTGACTTTGACCATTACTTTATTTTTTTAAAAATAGATGTCCTTTTTTACCGTCAGTCGGCTATCGATGACTTGGACCTTCACCAACAAGATGAAATAAAAGTCCTGGTCTTGTAATCAACCAACTGAACTATTATGATTTATTCTCTCTAGTCCAAATTAAGTGAATTGTCAAAAGTTTTTTATAGTTCAAAATAAGTGAAATTTTTAAAGTTCAAGATAATTGTTAGTAGGATTTTTGTTTCCATATAGGATTTTTGTTTCCATATCTATCCTTTCTTTTAATGATGTTATTAATTACTTTACCTCTGTTAAGAGAATAATTTAAGAATATTAATTAAAAAATGAGTATTCAATGTTGTTCTTAAATATTGTTGTTTCAGAGGAGAGTTCTATCCTAACAATTCAGTTACTATATAAACTAGAGGAAGTACAATTCATTTCCCCAACACATTTGTGAAAATATTGAATTAATTGTATTCAAAGAATGATACAATATAATTACTCTTTTAATTATTTCTCGTTAAGGAATGTGACAGGTGTGTACCAATTCACACATGAAGGGAGTATAAAAGTTTTTGAATACTAAAAAAAACCTTATTACAGCCTTCTCATTTCACAAGGCCGTTTAAGGGTTTTGATTTTCTTTTTCCTTTGCTTTTGAATTTTATGTTTGTCGTGTTTGTCTGGGATTAGCAGGAGAACCAATTTAGTCAAATCCCTAATCTCTCAGGTATGTTCTCAAATTTGATCAGGGCTTTCTGTTAATTGATATATTTGTCCTCAATTCTTAAAAAATAATGTTTTTTCCCTTCAAGTAGGTAAATTTATCATTTGTGTTAGAAGCCTTTTATATTCTTCATTACTCCATATTTATTTCATGTTCTCATCGATTGTATCAATGGTATTAGAGTCATCCATACAGAAATGTATCAAGTACAAGTTGCTATTTGTAGACAGTTAATCTGCAGTTGGTAGATGCACTTATAGCATTGGCTTATAGAGATTCAGAAATAAATTTGTAAATAAATACTAGAATGTAAACCTAAGATTTGAATGTCTAAAACAAATTTGGAACCCCATTGGCCACTACACTAGTATCTTTCCTTATGTCAAGGGGATTCAACAATTTACACAAAACTAGGAAGATTGGGTCTGCCATAATTGCACAATATATTTTTTCAGTGAAGGGGTCCAATTGACTACATTGCTAGAAACTAGTTCCGCCACTAAATAAAAGCGCTAACTATCACTACCTATTCTAAATGGAATTGTCTCCTATATAGTAAGTTTAATTAAATATATAGTTGAGCTGATTGTTTTCTTCTAAAACTAGAGGTAAAGTAAATTTAAAACATAGCATTAATGAGAGGAAACCGATAATAAAGTGTTGTATAAATTCAAATGTTTATGTCAAGAATGCTGCACTATTCAAGGTATTCTGCTGGTCAGATTGCCAATACTTGTAGTTCTTACATTTATTTTCATATGAAGTTTAGTTTTTATAGCCAAAAACAGTTTGCTTTCTGATCTGGGCTTTGACATTTCTTTTCTTTTTTGTTATTCTATGATTTCAGACTTTCATTGGTATCAACAGAGTTAGAGATTTCCAGCTAAATGTCAGCCAAGGATGAGGTTGGGGAGAGTCTTGCACTTGTTGTATATAATGAGAGTTCATCTACAATCAATGAAACAGGGCTTCAACTGTATCCAGTTTCTGAGTATGAATATGGTGAAGGTTTACCATATGCTCCTTTGAATTGGCCAAATGTTGGTGATAAGTGGGGTTGGAGGACAGGTAGAAGAGCTACAAACTCAGGCACCTTCAAAGATAGATATTTGTATCTTCCAGAGTGTTGTCAGGCACCGAAAGAGGGAAAGAAAAATGCCTTCCGAAGTAAGACTTCAGTTTAAAATATCTTCAATCTGAGTATCCTGGTATGGATATCGATCAATTCTTAGCCTCATTCAGTTGGATTATTCCTTCAAAGCAGTCGTTAAGCTCAAAAGGTTAGCTTCAACAAGGCTCTTCGGTATATATCATGTAGAGATAGCTTCAACAAGGCTCTTCGGTATATATCATGTAGAGATTTATTTAGTTGTTTGCATCAACTAAAAGAAATAGTTATAACCATATGGCTCACTGTGTATACTGAACTTCCAAAGAAATTTAATATTTACCGAGTTATGTGTAAGGACCGACTCTAAATCACCTCTCTCTCCCCCTTGGCCTTTACATTTGTATCTTTGACCATGGACTATGTTCCATCTCTAAACTGTATGTAGAATTTTATTTGTTTCCTTTTCTGTCAAACGTGAATGTTATCATACAAGTTACAAGTACTTGCAGTTAACCAAAAAAAATGTGAAAATTTGTATAATGCTGCTAGGAGTAAACTTTTTTATGTTCTCATATTTAATGAGAGTATTTAATATTTCTAATACTCTTTGAGAAGTATATTGAATATCCATTAATCACTAAAGATAACAATGGGTGTAGATTATTATCCAATGACTCTACCTACAGGTGGTATATATATTTTTTTGTTAAGCTTTGAGGTGGCTCATTTTACTTTAGAAATTAGTAGGGAAGTCATTGATATCCATTTTTGATCGTCGAATTGTGTATTATAGGAATTAAAATATATAGAAGTGTAAACACAATTGTGTTGTTCGTACTGAAATTATTTGGAATGGTTGTGGATAATTAAATATTAGTCACCAGTTTTATAATGTTTAATTATCCACAACAGAAAAATAGCCAATGAAATCCAACAAATTGAGATTTGAAGAGGATAAAGTCTACGTTGACCTTATTACTATCTAGGTAGAGAGACTATTTATGATAGACCCTCAGCTCAAGATAAAAAACAGTCATAAGTAGTACAGAGAAAGAAATAACATAACGAAAAACTTATAGCAAGATAGTATAGACAATCTTACAAATCAACCAGAACAAAAATAAAAAAACAAGGTAAGACAATTATTGAACTACAAAAAGATATGAATTAAAACCAAACTCAAAGGTTGAAGGAGTTAAATAGTAGGAAATTTTAATATATATCCAACTTCATTCACAAATTTAAATGGAGCTGCATTTTATGTTTATTCACGCAGAACTATCATGGATTACTAGCACACAATCAAAAACAAAAAAAAAGTAGAGAAGAGAATAATAAAAAGATTTTAATGAAGTTCAGTTAGGCCTACAGAGAGAGTTTTCTACTGTGAAAGAAAAGATGAAGCTTACAATACTTAAGAGTCTCTTATCCTACATTGTGTATAATATACCATGTTATAGGATCCATATCTATCTCCCCAATATATTGATCCCAAGTAAACGCCCAACCAATTTTCTAATCCTATAAAAGTAATATTTTCCTTTTCCAAACCTATTAGGACAAAGGGTCTTCTAAACCAATAGGAATTATAGTTTCCTAAAATAAACAACAGAAAAATTCAAGACATAATTAACATATATATTTTTGGTATAAAGACATAGGATTAGTGGATTCATATCAACTTTTATAGTTCTTAGCATTCTTGTAAGTACTACACTTTTTTTTTCTTTTGTGATTTTCTAAAGGTACCAACATATCCTTAATGTTGAAGTATACATTGTTACAAATTCGAAAAAAAAGTTACCAAACTCAAAGAGAAGAAACTATAAGGATAATACTACGACCCTAATTTGCGATCTCCATAATCCGTTAATTATAAGAAATAAATGAAGAGACACTTAATTATCTAACTTACCTTCTACCCTAATTTGCGACCTCCATAATCCCTATCTAAGGTCGTGTCCTTGGTAAAATTAAGTTGCGATATATCATGCCTAATCTTATCTCCCTAATGTTTCATTGGCCTACCTTGCCTCTCTTGAAACCATTTATAGCCAACCTCTCACAATTCTGCAGTAACTCATCGTTGCATTTTTCTTGTACGTGTTTGAACCATCACAACCTCTTGTAATGACGACCCTGAAGGCCATTTTTAAAATACCTCAAGTTGTTAAAAGTAGGTTTTGGCAACAATCGGAGCTATGAGTTATGGAAGGAACTTTAGTCTGTCCCATTAGCTCTGGAAAGCAGAATTTTGTCTAGAGGTTTAGTTGTTTTCAAATATGGAGACCCTTTCGTAGATTTGAGCTCTTAAAGTGGAAGTTTAATTATAATTAGGCCAAGAGTAGACTTAAGTCAAAATTTGGAGCTTGAACGCTCGAATTGGAATTTCGACGACACCATTAGATTTAATTTTGAGTCCCACGTGAAGTCTTGTTTGAATTTTCAGAGGTTCCGGGGGAAATTTAGTGCTTTTGAGTAAAAGTTATTTTATTGCTACTTAAATAGATACTGGGTCAAGGAGACTTCTTATACGTGTCCCGAGACTCATTGAGTGTGGAACATTAAGTTTGGTTGGGTTGCATATCTAGTTTGTGTATGTGCAAATTTTTAATGAATCTTGAGAGTTCATTAGGTGATTTTGCTGAGTCTTGGTGTTTGCTGATATGTTGTATATGATGCACATAAAGTATTCTTTGCATCGCGAGGCTCTTGGTCGCGGTTGCATTGGTATGTGGTCTTGTGCTTCACGATCGCACGGAGGATGTTGCTATCGCAATAGCATCTTGAGAATTGTGATCGTGTGGCCTTGTGTCGTGATAGCATGGTCAACTAATGAGTTGACCAGCATTAGCCATCACAATTGAGAGGTATGGGGTCGCAATCGTGAAGGGTAAAAGTGACATGGATAGATTTTTTTAAAAAAATGGGCATTCATCCTCATTTCTCCATTTTTGTACTTTGGAAGCTTGGTGGAGGCTATTTTAAAGGGACTTATCGAGATTCTTCAATTGGGTAACGAGATTTAACTCACCATCTTTATTACCCACTACTTACTTCAAGATTTTATTACCCCATCAGTAGAGGCTATTTGTGTTCTGAAGTCAAACTTTGTGAACTTTCTCAAGAATTCAGAATTTTAGGAAAAGGGAGATTTAAGATTTGTTTCCTGTTCATTACAAATATCTAGTCAGTCCACACTGATTTATATCATTTTATATTTGAAGTGAATTTTGTCCATGATTACACAGTCTCTGCACGTAGTCACGGACAAAACTTAATTGAAAGATTACATCATATAGATAGGGAAAATGATTTTTTTTGCACATCTGTAAGTTGTTGAATCTGCTCGCATAAAACTTTTTTTTGAATCCCCAATTTTTTCCTTTATTGAGGATGGAAGACTTACATGATCTTGATTTTGACTCAAATATGAAAAAGAGGACTACATTTCCTACATTTGCACATCCATTGCTTCTTATGCTGACATCGAGAAGATTTTGAATGTTGTCATTCGTATTTTGCGTGGCTCAAAAAAAAGTATTGCAAAAGAATTGTTGCATCGTATTGAATCAATCAATGCAAAGGTATAGCGCTAATTTAATAATGGACCTTTTTTTCCTATGATGCTATTTTATTTTATTTTTCAGTTTTGAGGTTTACAGTTATTAAAATGACAAATTTGATAATCATATCAGCTTATAAAAGGAGCCAGCATTCAAGATGCATTAAAACAGAAAAGTTGTGTGAATAGCACTGGTAACTTCTCTGTCTTGTCATTGTCTTGTTTGTATATATGTATTTGAGCAAGGTATTTCAGTATGTGCAAATAAGGTTATCTTACTTTAAGTAATGTCTATTTCATGATACAAATATATACATCTATGTCGATTTCTGTTTTTCCCATTGTCCACAAATGCCAAAAACACTTGTTGCAACTAAACTGCAATATGACAACAAAATAAACTTGGATAGCCTTGTAAAAAGTACAAAAGAGGAAATGAATAGCTTACTTAAAAAGAGTGGAACTTTGGTGTAATCAGCCTGAAGAGAAAGGAATGGACAATCATGGCTCTCTTATAGGGTGGTGTTTTGGTCAATTGTATTAATAACATCTCCTGGCATAGAGAGTTCTGCCTAGCCTGTAAGGTACAGAATGGAATGTCACATCCATGATTTTTCTCACCACATTAGTATAATTCTTTTCGAATGTTAGTCAAGTTATAATTGGCCAACTGTTGATTTTTTCAAGTCGGCTACCCTAGAGTTTAGACGATTAGATAAAACAACATATTGTATAACGATAAAGAGATAAAAGAAATAGTTGACAAATAATTCTATGCTAATTCAGATCACGCCTAATCAAGTCCCCTTGAGTTACAAGGGTTTCCTCAGAGCTTGAATGTTTATGCTTAGACAGATGGACTGTTCTGAACTCCTTGGCTAGAAAAATTCCGATTTACTTGTTGATCACATCCTCTACTCTTATAGTTTTCTTTTCACTAGTAAACTATTTTGAATACAGTGATAAAAGAGTGACCATGCTTTTGGTCAAGGGAAATTGCGCTATCAAAGTAGTCGAAAGATAATCTTATTCATTCAGTACCCAAACTTTATATACTACAGATAAAAACAACCTACAGCTAAACTTAACCTACTACCTGAATTCCAAAACAATAGGGGAGTCTAAAATAGTATTAGTTACCGTAACTAATAATTACAGTAACTAATGCTTAATACTTCTGTGATGATGATCTGCTTTTATATTGCTTGCTGCTTCTTTAACGTTGCCTTGACAGAATGGAATTGACATCAATTCGCTGATCTTCAACTAATCTCTTATTTGGAATGTCACTGAGATTGATCTGAGTAGAAGAGAAGTTGCGCAATCTTCTTTTCTGATTTTCAGTGTTTTGCTTTTAATGTAACCCAAGGGATTTTCTCGATGATATTCAAATTTGTCCAAATGTCCTGTTCTTTCTTGTGGTTAGAGTGTGCTCTTTTTCCTTCATTTAAATCTATCGTAGACAAGTCATTCTTCCTTGGTTCATGCCTTCTTTTCACAGATTTTGGATGTCTCATTTTTTTGGCGCGGATCATTTAGGATTAGTGTCATCATTAAAATATAAGTTAATGAAGCTAACAGTACGTGTTATTTGTTCTCTGCCTTTAGCAATACTACTCAGATTTATCGGAGCCTATCTGTTAGTCTGATATATCTAGATAGATATTGTCGCTATTGTGCTTGTGATTCTTCTTGTTGGGCTTGATGTGCAATCATATTTTCTAATGATAGAATATGTCTATATGTTGTGTCTTTCGTATTTCTGGAAGTCTGGTTTAGTACTCAATTTGCTATTATTAACGAATCTTGTGGCATTTCATACCCTACTCTATTTCTAATGTCATGTAGGATTCTTTTAATCCTTCAAATTTTGGACAATGGTTTTCATGAAGTTAATTTCTTGATTTTTCAGCTAACTCTGGTACCTCGCAAGATCAAAATCTCAGTCAGAAGCAAAAGACACTGGATGATTTCAATATCCCTGAAAACTTTGATCGCAAAGTTAACCTATGCTAATTAATTGAAGGTAACAAGTAGTAAGTGAAAAGAGCAAGTTATTCCGGACACCATTGTCATAAAAATGATTCAGTATATTACTACTGGTACATTTATACATTATGAGAATATGCTCAAACAGAAAGAGCCCAAGTTTGTTCATTATTTGGCTATATACCTTGTTGTTTAAGTAAACATACATATGTATGTTACAATTGGCAAGGAATTGTTGTTTTGCATATGTACTATTTCAAACAACTTTGGACATGTGGTGTTCAAAGTTAGTATCGACAAAGTGTAACTTTATACAATGTTTGAAGTTTTATGTGGCTAAAGTTGAGGTATATCGTATATATGATTGAAGTTTAAGTATTTTTGTTTGAGAAAGCATATACTCTGATGTACTAGTAGTTTGTTTAATTGATTCATAAAATGTGAAAATGTTAACTATTGTACAACAACAAGTTCAGCGTCTCTCCAAACACCTCTAGATCCATTATCAAACTCTCTACGACCTTGATCATACTTGGGCACCATCACTATCAGCTCTCCATCCACAAATACCACCGCGGCCAGCTCCGGCATAGTCGAAGCAGTCAATCTGTACCTCCAATATGTATCCACATTCAATTCATGCTCATCTTCACCGTTTGCATTTCCCTTTCACAAAACGATCTTCTTTACCCCTGCAGGATGAATCTCTACTTCCAGTGTTCTCACTTGTCCATCCCCAGCTCCTTCTAGTTCGATTTTTGCCATGAAACAAAGAATCCTTACTTCTCTTCCACTGCCACATCTTCATTAGAACGGAACGGCAATTCCAGAAAGTAGTTAAATATGTGAGGAAGTCTCCGGAGTTTCTTCATTGAGGAATCAGGAATGTGTTGTTGCCTTTCTGAAAAATTAGAATGAATTCTACCAATTGTTGGGGGTTGAATTGAAACTATAAGAAGATGAAGAAGACAAATGTTGAAAAGGTTCAAAATTCTAATAGCGCAATTTGGGATTCTATTAACCCCTGAAAGAAAGATTGATAATTGCTTTAGATTTTTTGTCTGCAAAACACATTACACATATACTAAATTAATATTAGTTAGTAGAGCATCTTGTATTTATTTCCTTAAATATTTTGCTTAAGAGGAGAGATATATCCAAACAATTCACTTATTATATAGAGTAGAGGAAGTACAATTCATTTCCCCAATACATTTGTCAAAATATTGAATTAATTATATTCAAAGAATGATACAATATAATTACTCTTTTAATTATTGCTTGTTAAAGAATGTGACAGGTGTGTACCAACTAACATACGAAGGGAGTATAAAAGTTTTTGAATACTTACGAAAATCTTATTATAGCCTTCACAATTCACAGGGTTTTAGGGTTTTGATTTTTCCTTTTTCCTTTCCTTTTGAATTTTAAAATTAAGCAAAGAAATATGTATATATTACATTATAACATAAATTTAGATAAGTTTTATTATTTAGTCATATAGTATAAGGAGAATCATTGCTATTATATGAAGTTCATAACTACATAAATCACCCATAGGAGAAAGTTACTTTAGTTAGAGGAGGCTCACCACCGACTATATGGAGCATTGTGGATTATTACTTGACATCTTTTATTGAATTAAAATACATAGTGCATATTATATACAATCAACTATTCAAATGATGTGTGTTTAACACATATATGTTGATAGTTTATGTAAAAAGAAAAAAAACTCATGATTCAAATTTTCAAAGTTCAAGATAATTGTTCGTAGGATTTTTGTTTCCATATCTATCCATTCTTTTAATGATGTTATCAACTACTTTACATTTGTTATGAGAATAATTTAGGAACATTAATAAAAAAAATAAGTCTTTAATGTTATCCTTAAATATTTTTATTTAAGAGGAGAGTTATATCCTAAAAATTCACTTCATATATAGATTAGAGGAAGTACAATTCATTTCCCCAATACATTTGTCAAAATATTGAATTAATAATGGTAAAATATAATTAATCTTTTAATTATTGCTTATTAAAGAATGTGACGGATGTGTACCAACTCACATATGAAGGGAGTATAAATGTTTTTTAATACTAAAAAGAACCTTATTACAGCCTTTGCATTTCACAAGTTTTAGAGTTTTGACTTTTCCTTTTTCCTTTGCTTTTGAATTTTAAGTTAAAATTTGAATTATATACTCATAAAAATGGACTTTTATACCCCTACGACTAACTTATTTTTAAACAATTACAAATAAAAATGCAAATGAAAAAAAGTCTGTTTGCAGATCTTGTGTTTTTACGTGATTTAACCTATAAATATAAGAATATATATCGTACTCTAATAAATATTATTCCATAGAGACATAAGTCTTCAAGTTAAACATTTTAAAACCTAAATGATAATATATGGTATAATAAATAAATAATATTGTAACTAAGTCTTTTCATCTACTCTTATGGGATCTCTTATAGACAAACTTATAAAAATAAAAACTGAAGTAATTTTTCGAGTAATACATTAAAATAATATGGCTTTTTACTCACTCTTATTAAAATGCCACTTAATGTATCAAATGATTTAGAAAATTGTTCTGCATTTTGTGCTTCAAAATTAATTGAATTATAATATATTTATATTAATTCATATCAAATACTGCCAATTTGCAAAGAATGTAGCATTTTTAGGATTACAATTTAGAAAAAAGGAGAACAATTGATTAAAAGCTTCCTTTAGTTAGTATAGCACAATTTTTAAAAAAACATTTTTGATGTGCATAATTGATTTTGTCATTCCTTTTGACACCACATCAGTTCGTTAGGTGACTTTTTCGTATTTCTCATCTTTTTATAATATTTTGATGTAGTGTTGTTGCTTCATTTGTAATTCTATGTTTTTAAAAGATAACTACTTACTTCTGTGATTTGAGATTAGTGCTCAAAACTTAGCTCAAAAGGCTATCTTGAGAATCTCAGTTTCCTTTCTTACTTTATTTAGAAAGGGATTACTCTTATCTGAAAACTAGCCCGAAAGCTCTTTGGAAATCTCTGTTTCCGTTCTTAACTTAAATGTGAAAACATTTATAAACTTTCACGGAATACTTAGTTCCTTTTGACAACACATCAGTTCCAATATGTATCCACATTCAATTCATGCATAATTGGTTTTATCATTCCTTTTGACAACACATCAGTTCATTAGGTGACTTTTTCGTATTTCTCATCTTTTTATAATATTTGGATGTAGTGTTGTTGCTTATGTAACATCTAAGGTTAATATAAGAAAAACAAGAATAATCAAATTTGGAAATAAGTAAAGGAATCTGGAAAATTTCCACATTTTAAAAGTGAGTTTTGACAATTTTCAAACGGCCATAACTTCCAGCCCAGGATGAGTTTGGATGAGTTCTTTATAGGCATAATACATATATTGGACCCTAAACTTGACTTCAAATTTTAACTTTGATCTCAAACTTTCATAGTGCACAAATAGGCACTTTAACTATCCTATCTTTCAATAAATAAACACGCGATTTTTGAAGCCAAAGTGCATGAAATGCAAACGCTCCCACGTGTAGTAGTGAGCCAATCAGAGTTTGCCAACTAATACACGTCTTTTTAAAAAAATATATAACACGTCATTTGAAACAAAAAAATAATAATTTAATTAATATAAAAGAGATTCATTAAGGGTAGAACTATCATTTCAGCATTTTTTTACCGTTGTGGGCCTCGAAAATTACCCCTCACTCGCATAGAATGCGTGAATTTCACGCAGTTTGCCAGGTAGGAATCGCGTGTTTATTTATTTAAAGATAGGAAAGTTAAAGTGTCTATTTGTGCACTATGAAAGTTTGAGGTCAAAGTTAAAATTTGAAGTCAAGTTTAAGGTCCAATATATGTATTATGCCTTCTTTATATGACTGGAAAGCTCGTCGGAAGATCTTTCGAACGATATCAAGTTTGCAAAATTCTGAAGTTGTATTAGGGAGATATGACTTCCAGAAGTTGGGCTGTTGAGCATAGAAAATTCAAAATCCGGATTTGTTATGGGTATTTTAGTCTTTTCCTAAATTAATTATCATTTTCGTTTGAAGGGTAATAAGTTGGGGTCTAAGCTGATCCCAATCAATTTTCACATTTAGAAAATAAGTTAGGGCTTTGAGAGAAAGGAGAAAAAAGGAGAAGGGAGAAGAAGACGCGAGAATGCCAACAATTCGTTCGTGGATTTCGTCGGCGGTGATCCTTAACAAGGTGTGTGAGATCACTTCGTGTTGAATTCTTTCACCCACACCCAAATTGTTTCAGTTCAGTAAAGTTTGAATTAGAGAATGATGAACATGAAATTCTTGATGAAACATTGTGAAATCTTGTTGGTTGATTTGTAGTTGATCTCTAGTAGTTGGGTTCTTGTTTCCAGACTATTTTCAGGTCTAAACTATTGGGTAATGAGTTAATTAGGGATCCTAAGTGTTTGGGGGTGGAACCCATGGGAGTTTGGGAAGGTTTAGTGATGAAAATGAAGAAGAAAGTTGGAAAACCCATCTGATAGACACTAGGGCGCCGCGCCTCAGGACAGAGTCTGTCCATCAGGCTCTGGTGCGCCACGACAGAGGACAGACTCTTTCCGACAGGACCTGGCGCTCCACACCTCTCAGAGAAATCCAATACCCCCTGGAGACCCCGTTCTTTCCCTATCTTTTCGTACTAGTTCATAAGTGATGAACCCTTTATTCCTAGTTGATTTCAACACTTTAGAGTACATCTAAACATCATGAAATCATCTATAAACATGAGATCAAGATCCTTGAATCCATACATCAAATCAACGAAAGTTAAGATCAAAGTCAAGGAAGTTAAGAGTCAAGTCTAGAAGTTATGAAATAAGTCAAAGTACAGTTATAAAGTTTTCTAAAGACTTTTACAAACGTTTTAACTTTATTTTAAAAGACTTAAAGTTCAAGTCAAGAAAGAGTAGAAACTTGATTTCATTTCTCAAAAGGTTGTAAGGGAGCTAAGTATCCCCTAAGAGTTAAGTTTCAAGTAAGAAAAGAGTATCAAGTTGAGTTCCATTCTAAAGATTTATAAGCGAATTAAGTAGTCACCAAGAGTTCAAACAAAAAAAATTTCAAACTTTTGAGAAGGAAGGGAAGCTAGATTTCCACAAAGCCTATGACTAGTTTTAATAGAAGAAAGAGGAAAATATGATTTCCAAGAGAGCTTTTTTTTTTTTACAAAAAAGAAAACACTTAAGTTTTGAGCACTAATGTAAAATCACAGAACCAGTTATTGGGATGCGAGTTCAGATAACTCAAGTCTCCGTGTAAACAATGTCGCCATCATATGCAGAAAATGGTCATACTTTTTAGATGATCCCTTTTAATAATTTACTAGTGGATCCATTAGGCAGTTCATGTCCTATACTCTAACAAAGTTACGATATCCGGACAGTGTGGGCCGAGTAACACTATATCATCAATGTAGCTATTAAGTGATGATTTTCGGTTATAGAATCTCTCGTAGAGTAGTGCATTTTCATGTACATCAGTTATTGTATTCTCATACACAATAGTATTGTATTCTGATACACAACAATATTGTATTATATATATATAGATATATAGACACACTCAGAGATTTAAGCATGCTTTCAGTCATCATTTCTTTATACATTTATTTAACTGCGTATATTGAATAAGAGTTAGTAGATCATGAGTTGAGTAGAGCCCAGGTAAGTATTCATTCTTACTCCCTTTCAAGCCTTATATTTGTTAGTTCTCCAACTTTCATACTCGTACATTCAATGTGCTGATGTCTGTTGGCCTGCATCACTTTATGATGCAGACGTCGGTAGCCATGATCAACATGCGGGCGTTTCGTTGATCCATATTGACATCCTAAGTCAGTGGTGAGCCTCTTTGCTTTCGGAGGACATCCATTTCATTTAATTTTAGTAATTTAGTTTTAGGATGTTGTGGGGTATGTCCCAACATCCCTCTTCAGTCAGTTTAGAGGCTTCGTGGACAGTAGAAATTCTGTTTAGAGTTTGTTTTAAGTTATTGAGACTTAAGTGCCATTTTGGCCAGATTTATGACATGAAGTATTTGTTAAAATATGTTTCATTCTTGCTTTAGTTGAGTTTAGTCTTCCGCTGAGTTAAGTAAGTCAGGACAAGGGTTCGCTTGGGGTCCAACAATGGTCTTTGAGTGCCGGTCCCGCCCAGGGCATAGGCTCGGGGCGTGACAAACTTAGTACCAGAGCATAGAGTTCAAGAGTCCTAGGGAGTTTATGATGCTATGTCATTAGAGTCTTAATCATTGGTGTGAACGTGTCACATCTATGATTAGGAGGCTATAACATTTAGGAATGTTTCACTTCTTTCATCTTCTTTCATGCGAAGAATTTATCTCTAAAGTCTCTCTCTCTCTCTAATTTGTGCTTACACGTATTTTTCAGATCATCATTCCTCCAAGAAGAGTAATTAGAGGTCGACCACAAATAAATGTTGAGGAACAAAAGATTTTAAATGCGCCTGAGCTACAACCCTAAGGAGAGGTTACCAACACTAAGTTTCGCGAGGCTATCCTAATGTTGAGCCAAGCAGTTACTAACCAAGTAGGACAACATAGAGGAGCTCTACAGGAAAGGACTGACACCTCAAGAATTCGTGAGTTCCTTACGATGAATCCCCTTAGTTTCATTGGATCGAACACTAATGAAGATCCGGAGAACTTCATAGAAGAGTTTAAGAAGGTATTTGAGGTAATGCATGTGGTCGATGTGGAGAGGGTTGAATTAGCTGCATATCAATTGAAGGGTGTGTATAGAACCTGGTTTGATCAATGGAAGGATCGTACAGCTGAGGATGCACCACATCCAAGTTGGATTTGCTTTGAAGAAGCCTTTTTAGAGAGGTTCTTTCCTGAAGAAATGAAGGAAGCCAACGTGAGGGAGTTCCTTACGCTAAAACAGGACTCCATGAGTGTTCATGAATATGGGTTGAAGTTCACCTAATTGTCTCGATATGTTCCAGAGGTGGTGAATCACATGCGGAGTAAAATGAGTCTGTTTCTTGATAGGTTGGGTCGTGATTCAAGTAAGGAAGTAGGGCTACCATGGTTATAGGTGACATGGACATATCCAGACTAATGGTATATGTGCAACAAGTCGAAGAAAATAAGGTGAAGGCTAGAGAAGAGTACTGGAACAAGAAGACAAAGATTGGAATGATTCTAGACAGCAGGAAGGTGGTTCAAGTCGACCACAATTTCAGAAATAAAAGAGACATTCACCATCACCTATTATTGCATCAGTTCCCAGAAGCAGAGGTGAGTATAGTGGACATAACTCACAGAACTTCAAGGCTAGACTGACTCAGTATCAAGTTAGTGTGGCGCCAGGAAGTACTAAGCCTCCTACATATGCCAAGTGTGGTAGGAATCACTCTAGCATCTGTCACGAAGGTTCCGCGGGTTATTTCAAGTGCCGTCAGACCAGACATTTCATGATAGAATGACCAAGAGTAATCAGAGCGGTGGTAATGGCGGCAACAGAGCTCAGACTTCATCAGTTGCTTCACCAAATAGAGCACCTAGTGGAGCTACTTCTGGTACGGTGGAGGAACAAACCACTTGTATGCTCCTACTAATCTCCATAAAAAAGAGAATTCTCCAAATGTTGTCATTGATATGATTTGAGTCTTTGACTTTACTTTTTGTGCATTATTAGACACAAGAGCTAGTTTATGTTTTGTAACTCCGTATGTTGCTACGAACATTGAGGTTTCTCCTGAACAACATAGAGAACCATTCAGTGTGTCCACACCTGTTGGTGAATCTATTCTAGGAAAAAGAGTCTATCGTGATTGTCCTGTTGACTTCAGTCACAAGAGTACCATGAATGATTTTATAGATTTTGATGTCATTCTAGGTATTGACTAGTACCATGACTTTTATGCATCAATAGATTGCAGAACTCGAGTTGTCAATTTCTATATTCCAAATGAGCCGTCATAGAGTGAGCTAGTAGTTCAGCAGTGCCTAAGAGTCGTTTCATTTCATACCTTAAGGTGAGAAAGTTAGTCTCTAAGGGATGTATATATCACTTAGTCAGAGTTAATGACTCAAGTGTCGAGGTACCTTCCCTTCAGTCAGTTTCTATAGTCAGTGAGTTTCCAGAAGTCTTTCCTGATGACCTACACAAAGCCCCTCCTGAAAAAGAGATATACTTTGGCATATACATCATCCCAGATAATTGTCTTAAGACTATTCCACCATACAAAATGGCACCAGCAGAGTTAAAAGGGCTGAAGGCACAGTTGAAACATCTGTTAGATAAGGGTTTCATCCGACCAAGTGTCTCACCATGGGGCGCTCCGATCTTATTTGTTAGGAAGAAGGATAGGTCTCTTAGGATGTGTATACATTATCGTTTGTTGAATAAGGTGACCATAAAGAATAAATATCCTCTTCCAAGGATAGATGATCCCTTCGACCAAATTCAGGGTGCTTCTTGCTTTTCCAAGATTGACCTCAGATCTGACTATCATTAGTTGAAGGTTAGGGAATATAATATTCCCAAGACGGCTTTTAGAACAAAGTGGGCATTATGAATATCTGGATATGTCCTTTGGTTTAACGAATGCACCAGCAACGTTTATGGATCTTATGAACAGAGTCTTCAAATCTTATTTAGATCTGTTTGTCATCGTCTTCATTGATGATGTACTGATCTATTCAAGGAATGAAGAAGATCATTCTAGTCACCTGAGGATAGTTCTTCAGATGTTGACAGATAAGGAGCTATATTACAAGTTCTCCAAGTGCAAATTTTTGCTTAAGTCTGTGGCATTCTTAGGCCACCTTGTATATAATATGATATAATATATAATAAGGCATTGTATATGTGAAGTACTCCCTTCGTCTCATATAAGTTGATCTCTATTAATTTTTTATAGTGCTTAAAAAACATAAATAAGAAAATTATTTTTCTAGTTCACGCCTTAAAATACTTCTTGTGAATTATACAAATAAACATAAATACTTTCAAAAATAAAATTAATTGCAAGAGTAGTAAAAATATTTTTTAAGTTTTATTGATTTAGTAAGGTGATCAACTAATATAAATTAATTATATTTAGTATAATGATAAATTAATATGCAACAATTATACTCAGTATAACAATAAACTAATATTTA
The DNA here is from genome assembly GCA_027704805.1 of Solanum corneliomulleri. Taxonomy (NCBI): domain Eukaryota; kingdom Viridiplantae; phylum Streptophyta; class Magnoliopsida; order Solanales; family Solanaceae; genus Solanum; species Solanum corneliomulleri. The sequence continues at coordinate 40,886 of JAKWIY010000195.1, forward strand.
TCAATTTACTTTCAATTGTCATGTATTTGTTTTTAGATTAAAATATAAGAATTTTGACTAACAATTTACGATATATTTTTTCATCATGTTAATATGCAAATAATAAATATTTATAGTACTTTTCATATAGAATTCAAATATAAAAATACTTTTTTAAAAAAATACCAAATAAGTATTAATCTTATTTTATTTTGAAAATTTATTAAATTATCTTTCGAATAAAGTAATTATAACCATTAAAAGTTGACAAAGAAGGTATAAAATTGAAGCAATATAAAAGAATACAACTTTTTTGATACAAGACAGACTTTTATGCACACATTTCAATAAGAAAAAGAAAATTGGATCTATCTAGATTGTGGAAGGAGACTAAACATGCACATATGGGATTTGATTTTTGAGATTAGGAAAGTTAATTCTTTATATTCTTCTGTTACCCTTAATTAATTGGGTTCTTTCTAATTGTTAATTTTTTGAGATGTTTTCTTGTAAAGTTTCTTGGAAGAACGAATATTCTAGTTTGAAACTATATCACTATAAATTTGGTAAAAAAAATTCTCATTTCAACATTCGAACATTCAAATTAGAACAAAGCCTAAGAAAGACTTTTGTCGAGAAGGTATCACACGGGAAATAAGATTTGATCTAGAGTTTTTCCGTCAACAATTGTATGTTTTGTGGAATGGCCAGTTAATTTTTTTTTTCATTTCTTGAATTGACCTTGCTTAATAAGAACTTTGATTGAAGAGTACTCGTACACATCAACTTCTTGTTACTCTATATGGGATTGTCAACTAAGGTATTACATTTTAAATTGAATTTAATTAGTATATGCATATTATAACATAGTTATTATAAGCTTATGTTGATGCAAATTTTGTTATTTTGCTTGGCGATCGAGAGTTTATTTTGTGGTCGTATAAGTTTTTACGTTCTTTACAATGTTAGGTTAGATCTCTATCTTTGTTTTTATTTAATGCTTAACCATGTTGTTAGAGCAGATTGTGATTAAATATTGCTTCTTGCGAAATCAGGGAACTGATTATTTATTTTTAAAATTTGAAAATAAAGAATACAAAGTAACTCTCTATATTCTCATGATGTTTAGACTACTATTGTAATTATTTAAAATTTATTGAATATAAAATAATTTAGATTATATTAAATTTAAAATATATATTAACTTAAATAAATATTAGGAATTAATTATTTAAGTCTAATAAAAATAAATTTATTTTAAATTTAATTTGATTAGTCTGATTTATTGATTTTTACAACAAATGATGAACCTATTTTGCTATGTTAATGTATCATTTCATCCTAAAGATCCAGTCATGTGTCCCGTGAAATGATAGGAAACACAAAGTCAAAAGAATAAGTAAATATGATCATAATACATGTCAAAATAACATGACATGCATAGTCAAATAAAGGCCAAAAAATGTGTCACATATGTACACATGATGACATGTTCAGACCAATTAAATATCATCATGTCCTTTAAATAAGTTAGGTAAATTATGATTTCATAGCCTACTATTACAACCTTTGGCTATAGTTAATTAAGGTTATTGATGTTTATACAAGAAAAACAAGAAAGTTTCATCTAAAAAGTATGATTCTTTATCCATGTTGGCGGACATGGTTTATGGAGATTTTAAATTGTGTGAACTCATCTCAATATCGGTGCTCAATACTACTCCAATAAATATATATATTCATGCTCAAATGTATAAACCTTACTCTTTATTTTTTTTTTGAGGTAATAACTCAAAATAATCCCTTAGAAGAGGTAATCTCTCTGAAATATCTCTGTACTTATAAACTCT
>JAKWIY010000196.1:0-42637 GCA_027704805.1 Solanum corneliomulleri
TCACCAAACAAGACCTATATACTTTTTCCACTACCACAGACTCACCCACCGGAGTAGACACACGAATAGGTATGTCAAGCAATTCACAAGGTAAATTAAGACCAATAGCAAACGAAGAAGATACATAAGAAAATGTGGATCCGGGATCAAACAATACAGAAGCCATGCAATCACAAACCAAAAGCTTACCTGTGATAACAGCATCAGATGTCTCCGCTTCAGACCGCCCGAGGAAAGCGTAACAATGGGCCCCATTACTTGTCTGTATGTTGCCCCTACCATGTTGTGTTGTAGTGGCTCCAGTTTGCCCATCACCTCTGCCGTTTTGGTGACCACCATTACCTCGACCACCACGTCCTCCGGAATAACGGCCTCTACCATGACCACCTCTACCTCTGACTATGGGAGGTCTGTAACTCTGTTTTGGGCAATACCTCTTAATGTGTCCAGTCTCCCCACATCATAACACTCTCTGATTCAAGCATCGGTCTCTCAGAGAAGTGTTGACCGGTCTGAGGTAGACCCCCAACTACAGTCTGTAGTGAAGACTGAATTGGTCGGACTGAGTAACCCCCTGAACTCTGTCCTCTAGAGTAAGAACCATTAAACTCACCTCCCTTTCGAAACCTTTTTGATGTCGATGTCGTGGTGAAGTCATCTGGCTTCACTCCTTCCACCTCTATCACGAAGTCTCCCACCTCTTGGAAGGATTATGCAGTAGCCGCTACCTGTAAGGCTGAAATCCGCAATTCTGACCTCAACCCCTTCACAAAACGGTGAATCCGCTCTGGTGGACTGAAACAAAGTTGGGTGGCATACCTGGATAATGCACGAAACTTAGCCTCATATGCATTAACCGTCATCCTACCTTGCTCTAGACTCAAGAACTCGTCTCTTTTCCTATCCCTCAAGGTCCAGGGGATGTACTTCTCCATAAACAAGCTAGAGAATGATGCCCAAGTCATAGGCGGTGCCTCTGTTGGTTGACACTCAACATGTGACCGCCACCACATTTTGGCGTTCCCTTGAAACTGATAACTTACGAACTTAACACCAAACCGTTCTACTATACCCATCTTGTGTAGTAGCTCATGACAGTCAACTAGAAAATCGTAAGCATCCTCAGATTCAGCACCCTTGAAGACTGGAGGTTTCAATTTCAAGAACTTACTGAAAAGTTCATGCTGATCATTTGTCATTATAGGCCCTGTAGTCAGACGTGGAAACGTGCCTATTTCCAATGAGGCATCCATGCGGGGAGCCATAGTAGCCGCATGTTGTACCTCCGGAACCTGAGGTGCTGGTGCAGGAAACACTGGAGGTGTCTGACCCCGATCAGATAACCCGCTAAGATAAGCAAGAACCTGATTGATCATCTCTGGGGTAGGTTGGGGTGGTAATTCCTCATTCTGCTCTAGTTCATTCTCCCCTTCCTCACCCTCTCTTATCACTTCCTCAGTCGGTGGAGGAGTCACCGCCCTAGTACCAGATGGGCTAGGTGTTCGTCCTCTTATTCTAAAGGACGTCCTCCCACGACCTCTACCACGGCCTCTTGCCACCGATCCTCCTCGAGCTACAGCCCAGTGGCTGGCTCAGGCGCATCCTGTCTCGCTGGTGTCGTTGCTGGTGCGGTCGTTGCTCTAGTTCTAACTATCTGCGAATAGAATGAAGATGGTCAGATACCAATTCGTATCACCTAGATACCAATTAGACTCAAGTAGTAGCACGAAAGAAAGAATGAAAGAATGGAATTTTCCTAAAGTCTTATAGCCTCTCAAAGAAAAGTAAAGGCATCCCCCTACCATTCCTTAAGACTCTACTAGACTCGTTCTTGTGTGATGAGACCAACGAACCTACAGCTCTGATACCTTAATGTCACGACCCAAAACCGAGCCGCGACTGGCACCCACACTTAACCTACTATGTGAGCGAACCAACCAATCTAAACCCCAACATTTCAAACATAATTAACAAAATACAATGCGGAAGACTTAAACTCATTAATAAAATCAATTCAAACTATTATTATCCCCAAAATCTGGAAGTCATCATCACAAGAACATCTATCTCAAATTACTAAACTAAGAATGTCTAAGAACTAAAATAACTAAAAAGCTAGTCCATGCCGGAAGTTCAAGGCATCAAGACATGAAGAGGAAGATCCAGTCCAAGCTAGAAGCATTAGCTCACCCTGAAATCCAGTATACTGATGACTGGCTAGAATTACTGTTGAGTTGAAGACGACGGAACATTTGCTGCACTCCACCAATAACAAAGAAAGAAACAAACAAGTAGGGGTCAGTACAAAACACGGGTACTGAGTAAGTATCATCGGCCAACTCAAAATAGAAAACAGTATATATCAGACAATATCATAAGTCAACTACAATACTCAACATGTAGCAACAACAAGTACTAAATCATTGATAAGTACCATCAAGTTCATCCATGAGGACTCAAGCCTCAATACCATACTCATTTGGGAATTAGGTTCATTACATTGAGTATATTAACATTTTTCAAGATTCATTATCTTTCTTCCTCTTATGTCAGTACGTGACACTCCGATCCATATTCTATCCTGGTGCCGGAACGTGGAACTCCGATCCTCATTCTATCCTGGTACCGGAACGTGGCACCCGATCCATATACTATCCTGGTGTCGGAACGTGACACTCCGATCCTTATTCTATCCTGGTACCGGAATGTGGCACCCGATCCATATACTATCCTGGTGTCGGAACGTGACACTCCGATCTTCATTCTATCCTGGTACCGGAATGTGGCACCCGATCCATATACTATACTGGTATCGGAACGTGACACTCCGATCCTCATTCTATCCTGGTACCGGAACGTGGCACCCGATCCATATACTATCCTGGTGTCGGAACGTGACACTCCGATCCTCATTCTATCCTGGTACCGGAACGTGGCACCCGATCCATATACTATCCTGGTGTCGGAACGTGACACTCCGATCCTCATTCTATCCTGGTACCGGAACGTGGCACCCGATCCATATACTATCCTGGTGTCGGAACGTGACACTCTGATCCTCATTCTATCCTGGTACCGGAACGTGGCACCCGATCCATATACTATCCTGGTGTCGGAACGTGACACTCCGATCCTCATTCTATCCTGGTACCGGAACATGGCACCCGATCCATATACTATCCTGGTGTCGGAACGTGACACTCCGATCCTCATTCTATCCTGGTACCGGAACATGGCACCCGATCCATATACTATCCTGGTGTCGGAACGTGACACTCCGATCCTCATTCTATCCTGGTACCGGAACGTGGCACCCGATCCCCTAATTCATCAAGTCTTCTTTTATTTCAAGGCATCATCAATCTCATTATATAATTTATCAAGTCTTCTTTTATACCAAGGCATCATCATTCTCATTATATAATTTATCAAGCCTTCTTTTATACTAAGGCATCATCATTAACACGTGAATTAGGGTTTCTTTCAAGATTTTGGATTCAATAACTTCATCATGCTTAGTTTATCACCATTATATAATCATATTCATGCTTGCATACAATTAAGCATATAGAAGGGTTTACAATACTACCAATACATATCATTCGCTATTAAGAGTTTACTACGAATATCATAGAAAAACCATAACCTACCTCCACCGAAGATTAGTATTCAAGCAAGCAAAGTTCTCCAGCTGCGTTTCATCTTCTCCCTCGTTCGATCCTCTCTCTCTCTCTCTCTTTGTTCTTTCTATTTTCTTTATTCAAACCCTCTTTCTTTTACCCTAATTAACATATAACTAAGTATAAAAGATGACAATAATACCCCACTAATTAACTCAAAGTTACCTCTTTTATCCTCCAAGAAATTGAGTTATTAATATAAACCCACGAATTTTATAATTATAGCAGGAATAGTCCAAAACGCCCCTTTAAAACTTAACCAGAAATTCGACCCAGACTGGGATTACGCAACCTGTGACGGCCCGTCGTGACTGCGACGGTCCGTCCTGCAGGTCGTCGCAAAGATCAGAGACTCCATTTTCACTAAAGAGTCTGTGACGGTCCGTCACGCCTGTGACGTTCCGTCCTGCATTTCCGTCACGACGTTCAGAGAATTGTTCCAGTACCAAATTCTCAAGAGTTGAAGTGTTTTGAAACGGGGGCTCACGACGGTTCGTCGTACCTGTGACGGTCCGTCCTGCAGGTCCGTCACAGAGTTCAGAGAGTCGATTTCAGTACTCAGATTTCAGAATTCCTAAGTGTTTTGGAACGAGACACCCTCGATGGTCCGTCGTGCCCATGACGGTCCATCGTGGTGTCCGTCGTCTCAGCCAATTTTTCCAGAAATACAATCTGCTGCTCAAAACGACTAAACAGGTCGTTACACTTAATATATACGAAATATAAGTTAAAATAAAACAAAGAATCATTCTATCATGAGCACCAAAAAAATGATACTTAATAAAATTAATTGAACATACTAACAAATTTATTCAAAAATCATGATAAGATTAAAAAGATACTTAATACAATTCATCTTATACTAAAATATAAATAAACAGGTTAACATGATACTTACAAAATACTAATTGAAACTATATATATAAACGAAAAATTAAATTTAAAATATATTTCTTTGATACATTAAATTTCATGTCCAACACATGAAAAGATACTCAAATTCACAATTTAAATTAGATACTAAAATTTTTATACACATATTCTATTATTTGATACCTTAATATATACGAAATATAAGTAAAAATAAAACAAAGAATCATTCTATCACGTGATACTTACAAAATACTATTTGAATGTATATATAAACGAAAAATTAAATTTAAATATGTTTCTTTGATACATTAAATTTCACGTCCAACAAATAAAAAGATACTCAATTCACAACTTAAATTTGATACTTAAATTTTAGTTAAATTAAATTTAAATATGTTTATATTAAGGTTTTATTACCTTCTGTTTGTACTCTTTGCGTCAATTACAGGTCATTCACAAAATTTAGCTTAATGTTGAGTTCAATTGTAGCGATGATATGTTTTTGGCAGATTGAATGAGTACACTGTGTTGAAATCATTGAAGGGGAAGAGAGAAGCATTATGTGGGCAATTAAGTGAAATACTCTTGGCCAAGGTTTTCCCTGAGAAAAGTTCTTTCTTGTTATGCACCTTAAGGTAAACTAACTTTTTAATACTTTAATGTATAAAATTTAATTAGTATCATTTGAGATAAAAAAAAAGGGATTTTTGTAATTTAATACATCAGTAGGGAATTAATGAAATTAAATAAAATAAAGTAATGTATTTTAGTAAATTTTCCAATAGAATTCCCTTGGGAAGCATCTTGAAAATTCCATATATTTATAAAAAAATCATAAAAAGATTAAAATGTAATTTTCTAAGTTGAAGAAATAGGCCATTATCGACTTTCGAATTAGGAAGAAACAGTACCCAAAACTCTTTTATCTTTGTAAAATAAATTATTTAAAAAAAATATTTATTCCTCAATTTCTATGCATTTTTTTCCCTAATCTATCATCTTACGGTAGTGAACTCAATATTTTAAAGTCATGTGCTCACCAAGACAAATTAACACATGTATAAGGTCATTATTTTAAGCTTTTTTATTTTGCCTCTTTTTTTTTTTGGAACTAAGAAAATACTCATAAAAACAAAATAATTATAAATGTATATCCCTTTGTATTCATATTCACAAAATAATTACACTATCAACTCCCTAACTAAATTTGCTTAATTAATGCTAAATTAACATTATATGTTATATTGATATCATTGAGACTAATAATTTCGCTTAATTGATACTAAATATCTATAATACAAAATATATTATACATTTATAATATATTTATGTGGACGTTCCTTTTCCAATCATCAAAACATATTAACACAATCCCCTAATCGTTTTGAGCACTATTGCAGACAATCAAAATGCTCATAATATATACACGTACAATACTAAAAAGAGTATTTCCTTTATATCAATTTATGTGACGCATTTTAGATTTTGAGTTTTATCTCAATTTATGTGAAGCATTTTAGATTTTGAGATTTATATAAGCCTATTTCTGACTATAAGTTTCTCATATATCTTATAGAATATTTTGAATTGTTAATTATTTTGATTTATAGTATTTTTCAATTTAAAAATATATAATTTTATTTTTAAAAAAAATTAAATTCATGAGCAGAGAATCAAACTTACACGGTTTGACCGTAGAAAAACGAAATGTAACACATAATTAGAAAACACTGAGAAATGAAATTTCATGATTTCAATGCTCAAACTTCAAGAAAATATCACTTACAAGGCAAGAACGAGTGTGGAGTCAAATGATTCATCATCAGCACGATGAAAAACACTTCTTCTTCATGCACACGTAACACCTACTTAATATTCCTTTTAGCCTAAAACAGATATATACTTACTGATTCTTTTTTAACTAAAATACCTAATTAGCAAGATATAATTAACAACATATATATCATATAGAAATCATTAAGTACTCGATAATTAATCTCAATGTTCTCGTTTGTAATGAATTAAATATTCTACTTCATTTTCAATTTGTTTATCGTAATACAAGACGCTACAAAAAAATGTGATGAAAAATATTTCATAACTAAAGAGAAAAATGTCTGAAATATATTCGAACTTTGACTAAAATTGTTGTAACGATATCAAACTTTGGAAAGGATCTTTTATCACTGCACTATTTAATAGTGTATTTTAAAGGTATAGATACGTCTACGTGGACATCATAAATATTGCATCATTATAAATAATAATGTGTCCACGTGGACCCATATATACCTTTAAAATACACTATTAAATAGTGCAGAGATAAAAGATCCTCTTTAAAGTACCATATCATTACGATAATTTGGGTCAAAATTCAGATATATTTTGAACCATTTTCTGAAAACTTAACAATAAAAGCTTCATGTTAATTCCATTTAGCTATGGATTAGCAAAGAATGATACAAACATCAATTACGAGCTATTTAGCAACAAATTAGTTGGAAATTATCGATTAGTTCTATAGCTAATTTCATATTTTCTAGTAGTAATATAAGAATTAATAAATAATGAACTTAATTATCCCACACTACAAGAAAGGTATATATATACGTAATACATGTTGTCACATGAATGCACAGTGCTAATTTGGTTTATCAGACATATTAAGCCTATAAATATCATCAATAGCAATAATAATAATTTAATTAAGAGAGAGAGAGAGAGTACATCTTTAAATCTTTCTCTCATTAAATCAAAATATCGAGGTTTAGTACAAATCACATGAAGTTAGTTATTTTGTTGGTTTTAGTAATCTATTATAGTTTGGCGAATGCAACATGTAATGCTAGGTCACAAATATCAAGTATTGAGAATTTTTATGTCTTTAATGTCTTAGATTATGGTGCTAAAGGTGATGGAATCACATATGACACCAAAGTAAGATATCATACTCTATAATATTCCCTTTTGTTTTCTAATTTTAACTTTTATTTTTGACAAATAAAAAAAATACATTAATGTTTTTAAAAAAGGAAGAACCTCTTTAATGAGTAAATTGATTTTGGAATCCTATCAATTAATAGGGATAATATGGTAAATTCATATGTTCCAATTTATGTGACACATTTCGTTTTCAAAAGTCAAACATATTAAGTTTAACCGGGAATTTAAGCATGAAATCTTTCTTTTAGATGAATTTTTATATTTGTAAATTTAGCTTCATAAAAATAGTATAAGTCACAATAATTGATAATAAAAAATATTTAAAAAATACATGAAAATTTTTACATACATATAAATTTATTTAAATCTCAAAATTTAAGACATAAATTAAGATGGAGAATATATTATTTTCTTAATCGACATATCAATATAAAATGGGATAAATTAATAAGAACCAGAAAGTATATAGAGTACTATTATTTCACAATATTTTAGTCATGTCTTAACATACTTCTCTTACTATTAGTATTCAATTATATGTTCCTCGCGTGTGAGTTATTGACTCTAATTCTTATAGTAGGTAGTAGTGACGATACGAGACTTATTACTATTCTGATATAATATTAAAGTATATAATTATTTTATATCTGAAAGCTTAAATTATTAGAAAACATTCATCTGTTTGGTATGAAGGTGTATTTTTCATACAAAAATATTTTCCTAAAAAATCAAATTGTTTTTTTAAAACTTATTTTCTTGTATTCGATTAATGAGTATTTTTTTTATTTCACTAACATTTATGTACAATATATTAAAAAACATAGGGAAAAGGGTCTGATATACCCCTAAACTTTGTTATTTAGAGTTCATATACCCTTTGTTATGAAAGTGGCTCATATATACACCTACTTGTAAACAAATGGCTCACATATACCCTTTTCCTCTAACGGGAAATGAAAAAATAATAATTTTCAATCTAAATTTTTTTTTTCTAAAAAATATAATCTCATATGAGTAAATTTAATCCTCGTCAAACATATTTTTTTTTACTTTTCTTTATTTCAATGACTAATTTATAATTATTATTTTGATAATCAAATTTATTTATGTTTCACTAATATTCTTGTAAAACTTATTGTAGATGACAAAAAAAATTTTGAATACGAAATTAAATTACAATACACACAAAAAAATAGTTTAATATTTTTTTCTTTAAACTAAGGAATGATAGGAAAAAATAAAATAAGAATAAGAAACTCAAATAATTATAATAAAAGAAGTCAAAAAATAATTTGTGTATGAAAAAAATTAAAATATACCTTGAACTTTTATAGAAGAATCATATATACCACACCACTAAATAATATTTTTTAAAAATTATAAGTAATAAATATAAATTTAAAACTAATTATTTAAAATTCCGTTAAATTAAGGGTATATTTGAGCCATTTTGTAATGACAGGGGTATATGTGAGCCGTTTGTATAACGTTAAGGGTATATATGAGCCACTTTTATAACGAGGGGTGTATCAGCTCCAAATGACAAAGTTGAGGGGTATATCAAACCCTTTTCCCAAAAACATATAGAGGTGCGAGGGGATGGGTGTGGGCCTCAGGGGTGGTGGGGACGGTGATGAGTGATAAGGTGTAAGGGTTGGGGGACTAATAAAACACATTGAATGTCACTTACAAAACTTGTTTTACCTTCTTTCTATTATAGCTATAGAAAATATTTTTCAAAAATTTTATTCAACCAAATATACAAAAAAGAAATATTTTTCTCCGTACGAATACACCCTAACTTTTTGGTTTCAACACACAATAATGAATTTTATTAGATTCTTGAAAATACTAAAAGCCTAAAATAAATAAGGCCATATTTTTATTATTATGCATTTAATTACGTGAGTACTTGTTATATATATACATTTTCTAAATATTTCCTTAAATGATAATTTGATTAAATTATCCTTATTTATTTATTTTATCTCAATTTATTAGTATACTTTCTTTCACCACATTAATCTTTACACATTTTCTAAAATAATTAATTATATCATAATTTTTTCTCAAATAATAATAATAATTTTTAGTAAGCACGATAATTAAAATAGACCGAAGGGAGTAACATTTTATTTCTTTATCTGCCACATATTCCATAATTATTTTCAGGTTAACCCTAATCCTAATTTCACCAAAGAACATGTCTGTTGCAACTTTGTCATTGTCTTGGCAGGCATTTGAAGCAACATGGATAGAAGCTTGCAAAGTTGAAGGTTCAATTATGATGGTTCCATCAGACTATGATTTCCTAGTTGGTCCTATCACTTTTTCAGGGTCACATTGTGAAAAAAACATTGTTTTCCAGGTATATACATTCAGTCCACTAATATTTTGTAAGTTTAATTGAAGGGGTAACTATCCTAAGTTTCACTAGTTGAGAAGCTAATTACTTAGATACATTCTAGTTTGCAATATTACGAATTTTATCAGATTTTGGTGTTGTTTAGATACTTCCAGATACAATTTGCTCAAGATAACTATATCCAAATGAATTCGCATATATCTGAAATACATAGAAAAATCTCGCTCGTCTCTCTCCTATGTATCTGATATCCCAGATACATGCAAATCACACCACATACATACATATACATGTATCTACTGTGATTCACATGTATTTAGTGTGAACCACATATATCTGAAATATATAGACAAATCTCGCTTGCCTCTCTCCCTATTTCAATGTATTTGATAGCAAAAAATATGTATCTAGGTTTATAAAACACGTATCTAGATATATCTGTTATGAAATTATTAAGTAGTGATATAGAATGTAACTAGTTCAAACTATAAGGAGAATTAGTAAATATGATAAGAATATTTTGTAATCAGGTAGTCTCTCCTTAATTCAGTCACTCTTGCAAATTACTTCCTTCGTTTATTCTTACTTGTCTACTATATTAAAAATAATTTTTTATTTTTACTTTTCTGTTTTAGCGCATCAAGGGAAAAATATTTTATCTGTTTTATCTTTAAAATTAACTATTTATCCCCCAAATCATTTTTCAAAAACCTTTTGAAATGCTAATAGTCATGAGAATTATAATAAAATATGTATGCACTTCATATCTCTCTCTTTATTTTTTTGAATAGTTGGATGGGAGAATTATAGCACCAACAAACCCTAAAGTGTGGGGTGTATTACAATGGCTTAAATTCTCAAAGCTAAATGGAATATATGTTAAGGGAAAAGGCATTATTGATGGCCAAGGATCAGTCTGGTGGAAAATACTCCTTTATTAATTGAAGAATATGAGGTGATTATTATTCAGAGGAGCAAGATGGTTATGCTCCAAAAATAGCTTTGGTAATAATTACTTATTCATCTATCTACTCATCATACTTTGCCTGTCCCTTTCCTTTCTTTCTTGGAGTTTGAGAGAGAGTTATAATATTGGAAACATTCAGTAAATATACGACTTAACATATCTCTAAAAAAATTTATAATTTATAAAAAATTCGTCTTGAATATATGTCTATCTCCTCTCAGATACATCTCTCCCATTAAGCATTGTATCAGACAACCAAGGAATCTATCTGAGAGCAATGAAAATTCTAATTTTTTGTTATTGAAAAAAGTTTATTGTGAACAAGTAAAAATCAATCGATCAAAGTCATATTTTCTAAGACCCTTCTCCTTGTTCAACTGGCAATTTCTTTTAATTTATTCCATGTAGAAACAAGTCTCATTTATATATATTCATAAAATAGTTGACTAAATTGTTCTACAAGTTAATCTTTTGATGTTAGTAAATCAACACCCTACATTCATATCAACCAAATGTTAATTCTAACTAATAGTAATTGTTATTACTCATTCCTTGACTGTTTATATTGGTGCCTGGACAGATAACTAGCAAATCAAAAGGAAAAATGCCCAGAACCAAACCAGCAGTAAGTACCATTTACTAAATTATCACTATTTTCCCAACTGAAAAATGATAAAAATGTTGTTTATTCCCATAGATATTTTCACTGAATAGATGGAAAAAAGAAAAAATAGTAATGTTTTCCTAAGTAAAGATTAGGAAGTTTCTCACTACTTCAGTGAAAATCTACATCCCACTGTTCATTTTCCCAGTGAGCCGGTTCGCCCAAAAATAATGGAAAAACGATGTTAAATAACACAATTACCTACATGAAATCCCTTACTCATTAAGTGGATTTTATTCTTATTTTATACTTTTGGTGCAATTCTATGTGGCAGGCACTGAAGTCCCATGGAAGTCCCAATGTAGTTGTAACAGGCATAACAATCCAAAACAGTCCCAAAGCACATCTCAAGTTTGATAATTGTGTGGATGTTCAAGTTTATGGGATCACAGTTTCATCCCCTGGAGATAGCCCAAATACTGATGGAATTCACCTTCACAACTCACAAAATGTTGTCATTAACAGCAGTGATATTGCTTGTGGTAATGATTTGATCAATTACTCTTTGAAAGATATATAACATAATCTATATTTCTATAGCAATTACAACAATAGTGGCTTAGCTCTTTACGCTAGAGAGATTTCGAGACTTTTCATTTTGTGATTTTGAAGTGAAAACTGTAACACATTATGCAGGAGATGACTGTATATCTATACAAACAGGAAGTTCAGCTGTGTTCATTCATGATGTGAATTGTGGACCTGGACATGGATTCAGCATAGGAGGGTTAGGAAAAGACAACACGAAAGCCTGTGTTTCTAATATAACAGTTCAGGATTCAACACTTCAAAACACTATGACTGGTGTAAGAATCAAAACATGGCAGGTATAACTAATGAAACATTTGTTGAATCCATCAATTGAGATCACCTCGATGTTTACAGGATGTCAATATTTTCAGGGAGGCTCAGGCTCAGTTCATGGAATCACGTTCTCAAATATCCATGTCTCAGATGTGAAAATACCAATAATGATAGATCAATTCTATTGTGACAAAAGAAAATGTGGTAACCACACATCAGCAGTAGCAATATCAGGAGTTTCATATCAATCCATAGAAGGAACTTATTCATATAAACCAGTTCATTTTGCGTGTAGTGACTCTGTGCCATGCACAGGTGTTTCCCTTGCAGACATAAAGCTTAAACCTTCATTAGAAAAGAAGCATTTTTATGGACCGTATTGTTGGGAAACTTATGGAGAATTGAGAACAAACACAACCCCTCCTATTGATTGTATTCAACCTGATAAAAGAATCCCTAGTTACGATTCTTGTTGATTAAATCAAAATTAAGGATTGTACTCTCATTCAGTTGTATGAATTGTCCTATATTTGATGTATCTTTCAGACTAATTTCTGTCTATGTATAGTTCTGCAAGACCTTCATATCTACCTCCTCAAGGTGGTGGTAAGGTTTGCATACACTCTACCCTCCCCAGACAGGGTTTCACTAGGTATGTTGTTGTCATTGTTATTGTAAGACCTTCATATTGTATGAAATAGCTAGTTTTATGTATATTATTATCCAGAAGATCACAGAATAAGAGGATATTTAATTGCATATCAACCTATAATCCCGACACCTCTCATTTTCTGCTGTGCAATAAAAGTATCAATTTTGTAGTATACCATAACAGAAAGAGAAACAGTATATGAATCTTTGTAAACAGCTTAATGTACACACCTATTTGCTACCTCATTTCTGAATCCAAGTACTTCAATATCCCACAAGATGGGGAAGTCAGCGTCAGTAGCTCCTTTATTGTTTTCTAAACATCACAGTTATCTGAGCAAGGGACCAATGATTCCATTCCCAAGCAAGATATTGATAATTCAGTTCACAAAGAGTCGCTCGAGGTAGTGAACCTAGCACACTCCCAATTTAGGACAGCCAGCTGCAAGAGGCAAGTCCAAATTCTCTACAGTCCTGAAGGTTCTAGGAGCCATCTTGTCAACATAAAGAGTTCCGTCTAGGTGGTCATATTCGTGCTGCAAAATGCGAGCCTGCCATCCTGAAGCATCTACTTTGATTGCTTTGCCATTTCGATCCAAACCAGTAACCTCTACCTCTAGGTGTCTTTCCACAACTGCTCTGAACCCATCAACACTGCAAACAGAAGATTAAGTAAAGAATTCACTTATATCTGTGGTTATTAACCTGATAGGACATCTAAGCAGTTTTAATGACATAACGTATCACTCTAAAGGCTAGGAATAGCCTGTCAAAGAGAAATTCAGATTCTTGTGAAAAATTGCACTTCCACATAACAGCGCCAGTAAAACTGTTCTTATAACCTATTTGGTCAAGCTTCTGGGAAGCCAAACATGCCTAGTTTCCGAATTAACATATTTGGAACATTGGCAAGCACAAAGTACTACTCTAATATCGGAAAAACCGATTTTTAAAATCGATTAGCCAAACACAAACTGCCACTTGAAAAATTACTTTTCTGAAAAACACTTCAGAGTTCTGATAACAATTATTTTTCAAAACTAGCAGAGATTTTGGAAGCTTGATAAACAGGCTACTAATTTGCTAGGTAATTTTCTATTAAACAACTAATATAAACAAATCTAACAAGATAAACAGCTATTTCCTGTTCACTATTCAGACACGCGCAAGCAAGCAAAATGAAAGTCAAAACAATGTACAAATCAATAAAGCTCCTTCTTCTCAGACTATCTCCTCAATAGGCAGAGTGACATCTTCACCAACTCAATGCAACTTCAATTGCACAATAACATAGCTCATCTTTACAAAAGATAGGTCATTGTGCATATCTGAAATGATTATCAGAACAAGTTAAGGTAAACTTGATGGCTGCGACCATCGAAAACAAGAACTCATCCTGATAATTGTTGAAAACATATGGCCTCTTGCACCTTTTTTTAATAAAAGAATTCATAAACCTTTTGACACAGTTTTGAGGTGATGATACAATTTGCTACTTTACAAAAGATAGAAAAAAAACTATCTTCCTCATACAGGCTATCAATGCTATTCACTTTCTAAATATTTCTTTGCATAAAATGATACTAATGGAGCAAATAGTTGCCTTTTTCCCGAAGTGCTGAGGCCTAGGATTTCTACCAAAAAGCATGTTTCTATTCTGAGCCCCGATGTGCTCGTAAAAAAATATACTACTGCAATTTGATAGTTCAATATGTAAAAAATGTCAAGTTAGGCTTAGTTGTTTCTGTGTTACCTCAAGCAGCCCTCGAAAAACAATGCAGTTTTATTGCCCTTCTTTTTAAGCTTTGGATTTATAATAACCTGAAAGAATAGAAGAAAACTGAATGTATTGCCACAAAATTTGGACCTCATATTTATCAAGATGACACATAAAAAACTTCACACACACCAGGAGATCAAATGGACGTCTGTCCTGTGCTTTGATTTCATCTTTAGGAGCATAGCTTATATACTCATTTGTGTCTTCCAGCACAATTATCTGTCACTTGCCATACAAACAAACTCAGTGAGAAAAAAAAAAGCTGGACAAACTAAATGTTTTCTTTAACAAACCTTCAAAGGAATACCAATTTGAGGAGCGGCAAGACCAACTCCGGGTGCATTTCTCATAACCTTCACCATCTCATCTATAATCTTTTGGATTCGTTCTGACCCAATCTCCTCAAGAGGAACATCCTGAGACGGTTCATGAAGAACAGGGTCACCGGCTTTCACAATGTCAGGCATGGCTTGCTTTTTTTTCTCTCCTCAACCCAGAAACCAACCTGCTCGAGCAGTGGCAGAACTGTAATTTTTCTTGGATATTAAGTCAGTGCATACAGAAGGTCTTCCCTGCAGATTCCATTGTATGAATATTGGTCTCTGGGAGCCACGGAGTTGCATTAAGTGGGAGGTCAGAGGATTCATTTTCTTACAAGATTTCAAGTATTTTGGAGTGAATGGCACAGAAAGAACGCGTTGTGCCAACCGCGGAAATCTCTCCATCATCAATCTCAGATGACACCACACCCGTAACACTAGTTAGAACATCCCAGAGTATGCATGGGCCTGCTGCACACAGTTTTGTTCAAGAAAATCAGAGGGATTCACAGTAATTTACTAATTTCATATCAATAGTATAATGGTGCATACTGCCGGAACACAATACCAAGAAGAAAAACTCAGTTAAAATAGAAGTTGAACTTCTGGTCACAGAACAATTTATCGATCTTTAACAGCTAAAATATGACCCATGGAACTAGTATCTCCTCAGATTTTCGTGCATCCAGCTACACTAGGGAGTATGATGAAAACTAGTTAGTTAAACCATAATTGCTTGATGTGTATAAGTGACTTAGCTTTAGAAAGATGACGCAGCATTGTAAAATGATAAGAGGGATTTGTATTAATTTCACATCACCTGTATAATGGTCTACTACCAGAACACAATACAAAGATCAAAACTCTATTGAAATAAAAGTTGAAACTTCAAGTCGATTTAAAACTTCTCATTCAAATTATAATTTTTTTCTTTGTTGGTAGGAATCCACTGATTGTCCACTTTATTAGGGAATGATTTTTGGAGTGACAATATGTGTATCCTGGACAAATAGAATCCAATGAGGATTTGGTTCATCCTACACATACATCATGGACATCTCGCCTTCCTATCTTCCATATACATGTAGGCAACTATTGAGAGACAAGATATACCACATAATGTCGAACAAGGAACAAACAGCTGCAATATGACACCTTGAAACTACAATCCCCTCAGATTCTTGTGAATCCAGCAAGCGATCAAATAGATCAAGGAGAATGATGAAAAATAGTTATTCTGATCACAATTGCTTGATGTGTGCAAGTGCCTCAGCTTTAGAAAGATGCAACATTTTAAGATGATAACATTCGAAAGAGAACAAATAGACGTAAAAAGTGATAATGATGCATTATGAAAAGATCCCGAATTTTCCTGGTAAACCACATATTTTCATGTTAAAAATCAGAAGAGGCAGAATCCAAAGTTAAATGCAGACTTATGGCAGTTCTTAGTCACTTGGATTGTATAAAAGGCAAAGATATTTGACAAAATAAAAAAACCCCAAATTTGAGGCATGATTCAAGAAACAAATATAATCCATGACTGCAGTGTCGCGATTCTCTTCAATGGAATTGGCAAACAAAACACAATTAAAATAATTGATACCCCTTTTCCAACAAGCACATTTATCTGATGCAGTGTAGGATCCTTCTAGTAGCCCCTCTAGCTCACATCACATTGGTGTTTAGTAATGATCTTTTGGTTCTAGATTCAAGAACAAAAAATCATATAACACCAAAAAAGCACTTCTTTCTAACATTACTCTACCACTTACTTATCTCATTAATGTTACTTCTGTCCTTTGACTTACACTGCAAGTTATTTCTTCGCATTCAGCTACTTAGTCAATCAAATTGTTTCGCTATCTTTACGAAAAACAATTAATAATTTGTAAAGCTGCAACTGGACTCTACACTCTCCATCCTAAAGTCTCACATCACATTGGTAACTTACAATGCTTCTATCAATAGTATCTATCAATAGTATCGATTCCTGCAATGCAATTAACGAACAAATGACACACCTTTTCATAGATTAAATCCAACGTCACCAACGATTTTTACATAAGCTCTTATATATTTTTTTGAATACAAAGAATAATAACATAACACAAAATGTAAAAAACTAGCCCAGGTCTCAATTCTGCACTTAATTATAATGGGGCTGCATAGACTTGCTCCTCCATATTAACAAATTCAAAAGTTTAAACATCTAAAATATGTCACATTTCTCAAGTGTTACTAACAATATTCTTCATTTCTTTCGTTGTTGGTCGGTATTTGTATAAAGTACATATAGCAAAAACAAAATGCATATCTATATTAGCCCAGATTACAAAAATTTAAAAAAAAATAATTAGTCACATTCTACAAAAAAGATTGTGCAAAAATTAAACACAAACATTACAAAAAATTAAATTGGGGAAACATAAACAACTAAAACACAGAGAAGATACCTAGAGGAAAGCAACAGTCACTCCTTGAAGAAGGGATAAAGCAAAAGAGAAAATGGCAAATGAAAGCAGATGAATAGATGGATGGAGAAGATGATGTTGGGCTGGGCTTAAGCAAGAGCCCACTAGTGTTATTAGGGAATCAAGTATAATTTTTGTTAATTGTCAAAAATAAACAATTTAATTTATTTAAATTTTATATTTAAATTATTAAGTATGTGAGAAAACATTCTACCACGATAAAAAATAAATAAACTATTTACGTTAGCTAAAAACTAAAGAGTAAAGTATTATTATCTAATTTATTTTTAAAAAAAAATCTACCCCACCTTTGTTTAGTCCTCTGCTCCTAATTTATTTATTGTTTACATTTTTCTCATTTTGTCTTACATGTTTACACATATTCTTAAAAATTCTTTTCTATTTGCACATCGAATATAACAAAATAAAATTTTATTTTAAGAAAGTCTTGAGCAAGTAAATTTTTTTTAAAAAAAATATATACAAAACGATAAAAAATTGAAAACAGAGGAGGATTATGTGGGGTGTGATAGAGCTGTTAGGATCGAATTTACGCACACACACTAGATGAATGAAGAACACAAGAACTTTCAAGAGGAAGAGATGAGAAATCTAGAGAGAGAGAGAGAAAACTCAATATTTCGTGGTAATACTTCGTGAGTAAACTTCTACGGCGGTGAGGTATATTTATATTAATAAATCAGAGTATTTTTGGTTACAGAGAATAAATAGGAAAACCTAAAATAGAGAATAAATAGGAAAGCCTAAAATAGAGAATAAATAGGAAAACCTAAAATTAATCAGGCTCCACTACCTAACAATTCTCCCACTTGGAGACTGACTCAGTCATCCAAAAAATACATTCTCAAAAAAAATCTCTTCATCATCAACATCTTTACCGCACCGCAACATCTGTAGCAACAACTACAGAAGACCAACCGAGGTTTTACATAACCTCAGTTTCCCAACATCAACACATTTCGTCAACATGTCTGCCGGGGTCTTTGCACCCTCTATCTTCTCCAATAACATATCACCATCCTCCACTGCCCTGCGAGTGAAATAGTATCGCCTTCTGATGTGATTTGTCTTCGAATTATAGACTGGATTTTTTACCAACTGTATGGCACTCTGCTATCTGAGTAAAGAATCTTCTCGCTCTGCTTCTTGCCCAATTCCTCAAGATAATCTGCCAGCCATATCATCTCTTTACCAGCTTCAGCTATTGCCACATACTCAGCTTCAGTAGATGAAAGAGAAACACACTTCTGAAGCCTGGACATCCAACTCACTACTATTCCACCTATGGTGTAAATGTACCCGGATGTACTCTTGCTCGAGTCAACATCCCCACTAAGATCAGCATCCACAAAACCCTGTAGAGTCACCTTGCCTTTGCCAAAACAAAGTGAAGTACTGGATGTACCTCTTAGATATCTCAGAAGCCACTTCACAACTTCCCAATGCTCTTTCCCAGGGTTCGCCATGTACCTGCTAACAACTCCCACTGCATGTGCTATATCAGGACTAGTGCAGACCATAGCAAACATCAAACTACCAACTGCTGAAGCATATGGAATAAGTGCCTTGTGATCACGCTCCTCGACAGTCTTGGGTGACTGCTCCTTTGACAATTTAAAGTGATTTGCCAATGGAGAGTCCTGGGTTTAGCATCATTAACCCTGAATCTGCTCAACACCTTCTCAATGTATAACTCCTGAGATAGATTTAAAGTGCCATCAGATCTATCCCGAGAAATCTTCATCCCCAAAATCTGTTTTGCTGGACCCAAATCTTTCATCTCAAATGCTGCAGATAACCTTGTCTTCAGATTGTTAATCTCCCTCATACTAGATCCTGCAATCAACATATCATCCACATACAAGAGTAGAAAGACATATGAATCAGTGTATTTCTTGAAGTAACAACAAGGATCCTTTTCAGCTTTGCAGAATCCACTCTTGGTCATGAAGGAGTCAAACTTCTTGTACCACTGCCTTAGTGGTTGCTTTAGTCCATACAAGCTCCTGGTGAGCTTGCACACCATGTGTTCCTTGCCTGGAACCACAATTCCTTCCGGTTGCTGCATATAGATCTCTTTGTCCAGATCTCCATGTAAAAACGCTGTTTTTACATCCATTTGCTCTAGATGCAAATTCTCCGATGCAACAACACTCAACAAAATTCGAATAGAGGTTAACTTCACAACATGAGAGAATATTTCAGCATAATCAATACCTTTCCTTTGTGAATATCGTTTAACCACTAAACGAGCCTTGAACCTTCTTTTGCCATCTGGTTCAATGTTGATTCTGAACACCCACTTTTTCAGCAAAGCTCTCTTCCCTGCAGGTAGCTCAGTCAACACCCATGTGTCGTTCTTCTCAAGTGACCTCATCTCATCATACATGGCTTGATCTCACTTGATCGAATCCTCCACCTGTAGGGCCTCACCAAAAGACTCTGGTTCCCCCTCATCAGTCAGCAATAGATAGTGTAATGAAGGTGAATACCTATCTGGTGCCCTGATGGATCTGGATGATCTCTTTAACATCTGCTCAGGTGTAACTTGCTCCACTTCAGATTCTTCAGTAGGAGTTGGTTGAGTATTTGCTTCGACATCTCTGGGGTTACTCTTCTCCAACTCAACCTCAACTCCCACTTGCTTTGTAATCTCTAGAACCTTCTGCTCTCTGTCCTTGTACAGGACAGACTCATCAAATGTCACGTCACAATGTCTCAGGATCTTTCTGTTCTTGTCATCCCAAAACCTGTAACCAAACAAATCAGAACCATAGCCTATGAAGTAACACTTCACAGCCTTGACATCAAGCTTGTCTCTCTTTTCTGGATCAACATGAACATAAGCTGTGCAACCAAAAGTCCTCAAGTGTGAGTACTTGAGTTCTTTTCCTGTCCACAACTCCTCTGGAATCTTGAATCCTAAAGGAACTGATGGTCCTCTGTTGATCAAGTACGCAGCTGTGCTCACAGCATCCGCCGAAAGTGTTTTGGGCAGCCCACAGTGTATCCTCATACTCCTTGCACGCTCATTCAATGTTCTTTTCATCCTCTCAGCAATTCCATTCTGCCTTGCCTTACCAGGAACTGTTCTCATCAATCTGATTCCCTCAGCTGCACAGAATGTCTTGAACTCTGATTTGTCATACTCTCCTCCATTGTCAGACCTTAGGCATTTGACTTTCAAACCGGTCTGATTCTCAACTTCAGCTTTCCACTTCTTGAAAGTTGCAAACACATCTGACTTATGCTTCAAGAAGTAAACCCATACCTTCCTGCTGAAATCATCAATGAAGGTAACATAGAATCTGGATCCTCCAAGTGATGATACTGGAGATGGTCCCCAAACATCTGTATGGACCATTTCCAACCGCACTTTCTTTGGCTCTCTAGGAGTCTTTGTGAAGCTTACTCTTTTCTGTTTGCCCATAACACAGCTTTCGCAAAGACCCATATCAACAGACTTCAGACCCTCTAATGCTCCTTTTGCAACCAGCATCTTCATTCCTTTAGTACTCATGTGTCCAAGTCTGTTGTGCCACAGACATGAACCGGAAGCACCTTCAGCAACAGCGGCCATGTTTATACACCCTGCAGTGGTGTACAAGGTTCCAGATTTGGTGCCACGAGCTACTACCATAGCACCTTTCACGATCTTCCACGAACCTTTCCCAAACTCTGCTGCATATCCCGTGCTATCCAACTGACCAACAGAGATCAGATTTTTCTTGATCCCAGGAATATATCTGACATCCTCCAATGTCCACTGGTTTCCAGAGGTGGTCTTTATGCAAACATCCCCTTTTCCTTCAATCTCTAAGGCTTTATTGTCAGCAAGATATACTTTTTCAAAATTTCCAGATTTGAAATTTTGGAACAACTCCTTGCTTGGAGACGAATGGAAAGATGCACCAGAATCCAAAATCCATGATTCAACCGGGTTGTTCACACTAAGGATTAGAGCATCCCCAATGTCCTCTGCTGAATTTACAGAATCATTGTCATCTCAAAATTTCTGATTTTGTTTCTTCTTTGGCTTTGTACAGTTCGTCCGAAAGTGCCCTTTTTCTCCACAGTTCCAACAAGTCACGTTTGATCTGTTTAGGGATTTTCCTCGATTCTTTGATTTTGATCGACCATATTGATTTTGGCCTTTCGTCTCACTTCTCCTCCTTGATCAACGCTGAGAGCACTGCCCGATGAATCTCCCACTTCTCGTTTGCGAATACTTTCGCTAAGAACAACATCACGGATTTCATCAAACTTCAGTTTCTCAGATCCACGGGAACTGCTAATCGCAGCAACAACAGTATCCCAAGACTCGGGCAGAGATGACATCAAAATCAACGCCTTAATTTCATCTTCGAAATTAATATCCACAGAATTGAGTTGACTCACAATCATATTGAACTCGTTTATATGATCAGAAACGGATCCATTATCAGACATCTGTAAATTGAACAATCTACGCATCAAATATACCTTGTTCATAGCCGATGGTTTTTCATATATGGTTGACAGTGCCTTCAACAGACCGGACGTAGTCTTCTCCTTCACGATGTTGAACACCACGTTTCTTGACAAAGTCAATCGGATCAACCCTAGCGCCTGGAGATCCTTGAGTTTCCACTTCTCCTCCGTCATGGATTCCGGCTTCACCCCGGTCAACGGTTCGTGAAGATCTTTCTGGTACAGATAATCTTCGATCTGCATCTTCCAGAAACTGAAATCGGATCCATCAAACTTCTCGATTCCAAGCTTCGAACTATCCATCTTCAGTGATCGTGTTGAATCTCCTTAGCTCTGATACCAGTTGTTAGGATCAAATTCACGCACACACACTAGATGAATGAAGAACACAAGAACTTTCAAGAGGAAGAGATGAGAAATCTAGAGAGAGAGAGAGAAAACCCAATATTTCGTGGTAACACCCCGTGAGTAAACTTCCACGGCGGTGAGGTATATTTATATTAATAAATCAGAGTATTTTTGGTTACAGAGAATAAATAGGAAAACCTAAAATAGAGAATAAATTGGAAAGCCTAAAATAGAGAATAAATAGGAAAACCTAAAATTAATCAGGCTTCACTACCTAACAAGAGCGTTTTAATTAAAAAAAAATTGAAAACTGAGGAGGATTAGTTTTTAACTTTAACTAATATTACTAGTTTATTTAATTTTTGTTCAAGTGAATATTTGGTTCATGTGCAATGTGACTTGATAATTTTTTTTAAAAAAAGAATAGTACACACACCAAGATGAGAGTGTAGTAAAAGAGAGGTGTGTTTCTAAAAAAATAAGTGATAGTTTAAGTATGAACTAACACTCTCAATAGTTTAGATGTGAGATTGACACTCTTAATAGTTTAAATATGAAACTAAGAAAAAATAATTTCAGTGTGTTTTTTATTCTTTTCTCAAATCAATGCTAATCATATAAAAAATAATATAGTCTTAAAATTTATTGATCTATGACTGAGAATCGTTGGATATGATTCAATATTAGAGATTAAAATTGAGAACAAAACATGTATATATAATAAACTAAGATAAAGTGATCATAATCAATGTTTGAAAACAAAACTATGTGGCAACTTTGGTATAGTGTAAATAAGAGAGATAATTACCAAGTTTGTGATAATTAAAAAAAATATATATGGAATATTTAAAGCAAAAAATCTCATCTTTTTAGAACCGAACTAAGCCTTTGTAGTTCATAATTTTTTTAAATCATAATTAAGGGTTTATTCATTGTGATAAAGAAAATAAAGAATGAAATAATGGAAAAAAGAATGAAATTAAGAAAATCAGAGAATGTTGTAATACATAATAAATAGGAAATTACACGTTCAAACTCTAATTCTATCTTACAATTTCATATCATGATATGATATCGCATGGACTACTAAATTTGTTGGCGAATTCAAGTATGATAAATGTGTAAATTGTGTATAATGTACATTCTTAATTTATATATTTCATACTTAAAAACAATAATTAAAAAAGATATGTTTTGATCTAGAGGTCATTTGCATACTTGCCCCATTATATATATATATATATATATGTCCAATTTTGTTATAACAAATTATCATCTCTATTTTTCTAATATGAAAATTCATTATCAGATAGTTACACTTTTCCCTTGCAGTCCCAACCACCAATGGGAATGGTGACATCAAATAAAAAAGGATACGAAATATTTTCTTTTAAGTGACATATATGTTTAAGCTTTTTTGATATCAAATAACATATAAATTTGTATTGAAATAATAAAATTTGGAGAATTATTAACAATTATATTTAATATTTGTATTATATTATTGATTTAAGCATGTTAGTTTTTGGAATTGATTTTGTAAGAATATATAGTCTGAGAAACATTTTACAAGACCAGATTGCTAAGAAATATTATCTTTTCTATTTTATTATTTAGATTTTATAAATAATTTAAAGAAAATGTCTACCCTTTCCCACTAAATTACAGCTCATATCCTACCCTATATTAAAAAATGTCATTGAATTGGTGGGACACATTGATTTTTTTAAATGGATAAGTACACATTAGACCTAAGCTCCAGTCTTTCCCCCTCGTTTAGTCATGATTGATGATGTCTACTCTAATTTCTTCCATACAATTTCTCACGATATTTTCATTTGAAAATTTGAGTTCTTTTTAAAATTATTTAGATTAATACAACTAAGTAATTTTAATAAATGATAATTTGTATTAATTAAATAAATGTTATATTTTTTTTATTTGTCTCTTTTGCCAAAAGTAATTTTTTTTTGGTTGACCTTTTCTTCTTCTTGTGCTTTATTCTTTTTTTTTTCAAAGGCCTCCTTTTATTCCAAATTAACAAAAATAGTCCACAAAGCCCAATTTGAATAAGCTCATATCCACCCAGATTAGGAAATGAAACAAATAAAAAGGAAACAAAATGACAAAGAACACCAAAAGGGAAAAGTTACGCCCAAATGTTGAACCATCCCTCAGCTCCATCAAATCATCATGAGCAAGTCAATCTCTACGCAAAACTAGAGTATCAATCATGAAACGGTCGTTCAATGACCAAGATCCCTCATGTTTAGGGCCAGTTTCACTTTATACATCAAAAGCTCTCGGTGATGTTGTCTAATTGCTTCCATCAAAGACTTCTTCGACACGATGATCTCTCAATCTTCCAAAAATATGACCTTCATAACAGCCAGGATAACGACTATAAACAGTGTTGATGGTCGATTCACTTTTTGCTCTATTCAATAAATTGACCCAAAAAGCTAACATCACTATTACAAAGGAAGTTCATATCAAATTAATCATCAAGAAATTTCATGTAAAAACCATCAAATTTCCCTCTCGATAGATTTAAATTTTGAACACAAACCTGAAACCTAAGACACTTGTTCATCGATTTCTATGATTAGATTGTATTAATATTGTTAATGTAGTTGGTTGTTGTAGCATCTTTAATGCCATTTTGACATTTTTGTATCCTGATGTTTGAAATCTAACTTTTATTAAAGAGTAGAGTATTCTTCCCTTTTATTGGAAATTCTTATAGACCATGAAAGATTAAAACAAAAAAAAATACACCACTAAGTTAGTTAAATAATATGCTCAATTATTGTCCTTTCTATAAACATGCTCCACATAGATACATCCCTTCTCCGTTGAACTTTTTATGTATTAGATCTCCAGGGAAATACTCTAAGTAACTCCCAAACTCCATCTAGTACATTTTCATAATTAATGAATGAATTTCTACCACCACTTGGGTCTTCTTATTATTGAAGCAAAACTCCGAGCCTGCTTTAATTACTCGTGCTTAAGCTATTAAACTTGTTTCTTCCCTATTTTGTATACAAAAACCAATAACATTAAGCCCCGAGTTCTTGTAACGACCCATCCCATCGTTATTCAAAAGTCACCTCGTTCGGCATCTCAAATCTTTTTGAAGTACATTTCCAATTTAAATGTTGGGATTTAGCAAGTGTGAATGGGAAAAGAAAAGAGAGAATATGAAAAATGAGGGAACTACTTTGGAGGGAAAATGAAAAGTCATTTGCAAAGTGCAAATGAAAAGTCATTTCTACCATATCGGCAAAAGAAAGGGAAATTGTTGTCCTTATAGAAGGAAACACTTCCATTACTTCTTAAAGAGCTAAGAAGAAGATGCCCCCTTGCGCCGTCGCCGTCGTCGTTCGCTCGGCCTCGGCTTCGGCAAATGATTTGATTGAAAATTCTTTTGGACAAAATTTATTTAATCAGTTTTTGTTAAATCAAATAAATCCTGTTAAAATTATCTCTTATAAATTTGCAGGTAACGGTAACATTCCGAAAAGTTGTTACTCTTTCCGAAAAGTCATTACTTTCCAAAAAGTCGTTATTTTCCTAACAGACATAATTTTCCGAAAAGTTGTTATTTTTTCCAAAAGACACAACTTTCTGGATAAAATGGGTCTGAATAGATTTCACTGAACAGACATATTCCTTGCTGAAAAATAGCTATAAAAGGAAGTCAATTTTCAATTTTTCAAAATACTGAAAAATTTTCCTTCTCTACATTTATTTTTCTCTCAAACAAAATCAAAGTGTCGATCGACTGAGTCTGTTTGACTTGTTGTTGTTCTTAAGTTCGTTGAAGTTAAAGAAGTTTGAGGTACCACTATTTCTTTAACAGGTTTAATCCGTTTTATCTTGGGAGAAATTAATCCATAACCTTGGGTACAGTGAGGGGATTAAATTTCTTAAGGACACACAGTAGTTTATGTGGACTCAGATTAATTCTTGTATTTTCTACTTCATGTTATTTTTGTATCTGTTCATTCGTTAACCTTATAAATAAAGGTTACTAGATTAATAACAATCTTAAGAAATTTAACAGTTTCTGTATTTGAGGTTTCTGGAGATTAAAACCTTTATGGTTTTCTACTCTGCTTGAATTTTTAAAATTCATTCGATTAACGATTAAAAGAACATAAAAACTTTATCGTGAAATCAGAAATAGTTTGTGTAAAGATTTGTTCTTTACTGTTAGTATTTCAAATACTTAATTTATCTGCCATTTGTGACAGAAAAAAGAAGAGATTAATTCAAGTCAAACAAATGCTGGAACAGTAAGTGCTGCAACAACAACGGTTGCACATAATCATTCAAATGCTGCCTTAGCACCGGCTGAGAAACCTGGAAAGTTTTCTGGAGTCGACTTTAAGATATGGCAGCAAAAAATGTTCTTCTGTCTCAGTACGTTGAGTTTGCGAAGTTCATTAATGAGAATGTTCTTGTTATGTCAGATGAAACTCCGGCTGATGAACGATTCTTGGTAACAAAAGCATGGACACACTCAGATTTTTTATGTAAAAATTATATTTTGAGTGGTCTGCAAGATGATCTGTACAATGTGTACAACAATGCCAAAACCTCAAAAGAACTCTGGGATGCTTTAGAAAAGAAGTACAAAACAGAAGATGCCGGAATGAAGAAATTCATTGTGGCAAATTTCTGGACTACAAGATGATAGACAGTAAGACTGTTGTCACCCAAGTTCAAGAATTGCAGGTCATAATCCATGATCTCCTTGCTGAAGGTATAAATTTATTTAATGCCTATGTTAGAAATATTAAGTTTTCCCTTAATACTCACATAACCTTTAATGTAGGATTGATTAAGAATGAGGCTTTTCAAGTGGCTGCAATTATTGAAAAGTTACCTCCATTGTGGAAGGACTTTAAAAACTACTTGAAACACAAACGCAAGGAGATGACTGTTGAAGATCTCATAGTAAGGTTTAGAATCGAAGAGTATAATAAGGCCGCAGAAAAAAGGTCACGTGGTAATTCAGCAATATCTGGCGTAAATTTTGTTGAAGAAGATCCCACAAAATTAAAGAAAAGAAAGAAAGCATCTGGTCCAAAAAGCAATCCTCCTAAGAAGAAATTCAATGGAAATTGCTTTAATTGTGGTAAACATGGTCATAGGGCTAATGAATGTCGGGGTCCTAAGAAGGACAAGAAAAAGAAGGATCAAGCAAACTTGGCTGAATCCAAAGGAGAAATGGACGATCTCTGTGAAATGCTTTCCGAATGTAACTTGGTTGGAAATCAAAGAGAATGGTGGATAGATTCTGGTGCCTCATGCCATGTTTGTGCCAACAAAGAATTATTTTCATCATATACTCCAGTACTTACAGATGAAAAATTGTTTATGGCAAACTCCGTTGTTGCAAAGGTGGAAGGAACTGACAAAGTCCTATTAAAGATGACATCAGGCAAGGTGGTGACTTTGAATAGGGTCTCATATGTTCCAGAATTGAGAAATAATTTAGTTTCAATTCCAGTTCTGACCAAGAATGGATTTAAATGTGTATTTGTTTCTGATAAAGTAGTAGTAAGCAAAAATGATATGTATGTAGGAAAAGGCTACCTTAGTGATGGACTTTTCAAACTCCATTTAATTACAGTTGATATGAATAAAGATTTTGCTTCTTCTTACTTGCTTGAGTCTAAATGTTTATGGCATGAACGTTTGGGACACGTTGATAACAAAACCTTGCGAAAACTGATTAACTTAAATAATTTGCCAAAATTTGAGTGCAATAAATCAAAATGTTAAATTTGTGTTGAATCTATGTATGCTAAGCATTCTTATAAATCTATTAAGAGGAATCAAATCCTTTAGAATTGATTCACACTGATATTTGTGACATGAAGTCAACACCATCACGTGGTGGGAAAAAATATTTCATAACTTTTATTGACGATTGC
Source organism: Solanum corneliomulleri (assembly GCA_027704805.1). Taxonomy (NCBI): domain Eukaryota; kingdom Viridiplantae; phylum Streptophyta; class Magnoliopsida; order Solanales; family Solanaceae; genus Solanum; species Solanum corneliomulleri. The sequence goes on from JAKWIY010000196.1 coordinate 28,309, forward strand.
ACTAGATATTGTTATGTCTATTTGCTAAATAGTAAGGATTAAGCAATAGATGCATTTAGGCAATATAAAACTGAAGTTGAAAATCAGTTAGATAAAAAGATCAAAATGATCAGAAGTGATAGAGGTGGAAAATATGAATCTCCATTTGCGGAAATATATTTAGAAAATGGAATAATCCATCAAACTACTGCTCCCTACACTCCTCAGTCTAATAGAATTGCAGAAAGAAAAAACCAAACTTTAAAAGAAATGATGAATGCATTACTTATAAGTTCAGGTTTACCACAGAACTTGTGGGGGGAAACTATCCTTACAGCAAATCAGATACTTAACAGAGTGCCTCACTCAAAGACAAATGTAATTCCATATGAGAAATGGAAAGGTAGAAAACCTAATTTGAAATATTTCAAAGTGTGGGGGTGTCTAGCCAAAGCCCAAGTTCCTATACCTAAGAGGGTAAAAATAGGACCTAAGACTGTGGATTGTGTATTCATTCGATATGCCACAAACAGTAAGGCATGTCGATTTTTGGTTCATAAGTCCGAACATCCGAATATTCATGATAATACGGTAATAGAATCAGATAGTGCTAAATTTTTTGAACATATCTATCCGTATAAAACTAGACTTGAGTCATCTAGTGGGGGATCTAAACAACCCAGAGAAGAACCAAAAGAGAATGAACAAAATGAAGAAAGTCCAAGACGCAGTAAATTTCAAAAGACATCTACTTCATTTGGATCAGATTTTGTAACATTTCTTCTTGAAAGTGAGCCTCAAACATTCAAGGAAGCAATGTTGTCTAGCGACTCAACCTCTTGGAAGGAGGCTGTTAATAGTGAAATTGAATCAATCTTAAGAAATCATACTTGGGAGTTGGTTGATCTTCCTCCAGAGAACAAACCCTTGGGTTCAAAATGGATCTTTAAAAGGAAGATGAAAGACGATGGAACTATTGACAAATATAAAGCAAAACTTGTTGTCAAAGGTTTTAGACAAAAAGAAGGTCTTGATTATTTTGACACATACTCGCCAGCGACTAGGATTACATCAATTCGGATGTTAATTGCACTAGCTGCAGTATACGGTCTTGAAATTCATCAAATGGATGTGAAAACAGCCTTCTTAAATGGAGAGCTTGAAGAGGAAATTTACATAGAACAGCCTGAGGGTTTTGTAGTTCCTAGTAAAGAAAAGAAAGTGTGCAAACTTATTAAGTCACTTTATGGGCTAAAACAAGCACCAAAACAATGGCATGCAAAGTTTGATCAAACCATGTTGTCAAATGGATTTAAGATCAATAAATGTGATAAACATTAAAGATACTCCAAATCAGGAAGTTATTTTATGCCTATATGTAGATGATATGCTTATAATGAGCAAAGACATTGCTAATATAAAAGCTACAAAGCGTATGCTTGCTAGTAAGTTTGATATGAAAGATTTAGGAGTTGCTGAAGTGATATTAGGAATTAAAATTCTTAAAACTCCTAACGGTCTAGCATTGTCTCAAATTCATTATATTCAAAAGATACTTGAAAAATTCAATTTTTTTAATTTTAAAAGGGCAAAGACTCCAACTGATGTAAATCTTCATCTTGCAAAGAATAAGGTGAGAGTCAGTCTCAATTGGACTATGCTAGCGTATTGGGAAGCTTAATGTATGTCATGAATTGTGCACGACCATACATAGCTTGTGCTATCAGTAACTGAGTCGATACACAAGTAATCCTAATCATAATAATTGGTTGGAAATGAAGAGAGTTTTGGGATACTTAGATGACACTCAAAACTATGCTTTACATTACAACAAATATCCAGCCGTTCTTGAAGGATATAGTGATGCAAATTGGATTACTGGGTCAACTGAAACAAAATCCACAAGTGGATACGTTTTTACTATTGGTGGAGGAGCAATATCTTGGAAATCATCCAAACAAACATGTATAGCTCGCTGTACAATGGAGTTTGAATTCATTGCTTTAGACAAGGCAGGTGAAGAAGCTGAATGACTCCAGAATTTCTTAGAAGATATTCCATTTTAGCCTAAACCAATGGCCCCTATATGCATACATTGTGATAGTTAAGCTGCAATAGGAAGGGCTGGAAGCATTATGTATAACGACAAGTCTCGTCACATAAGACGAAGACATAACTCTGTGAAACAACTACTCTCTAGTGGAATTATCACAATTGACTATTTGAAGTCAAAAGATAATGTGTCAGATCCACTTACAAAAGGCCTAAATAGAGAGAGAGTTGAGAAATCATCGATGGGAATGGGACTATGGCCGAGAACAAGTCATCGTGGCGGTAACTCTACCTAGAAGACTGGAGATCCCAAGATCTTGGTTCAAGGATATAAAACAAAGTCATTGATGAGGGTTCAACATTGTCAAAGGAAAAGAAAAAAAATTATTATTTTTTTATGGTCCATTCTCATGATGAGACAATGTTTACTAACCAGGATAAAAACATAAGGATTTTTTAATGGTTTCTAAGTTTGATACAGGGAATATCAAATGGTGTATCTATGGGATAACACATTTAGAAATCACCTATGTAAGTGTGAAGTGTAAGCCGCTTCAAGGAGAATCTGGTAAGGTCATTTCTTTAAGTACTTACTATCCAAGATCTGTTCATGGCTGAAACGAACAAAACAATGAGAACTAAGAAAAGTTCAAGGGTTGATTGTGTGACATATGTTGTCTAGGTATACACCAAAGATCGACGATTCAAAGATATCAAATCTACAGATTGACCGAGTATATCCGATATATGTTCACTATGGAAAGTTTAAAGGGAAACCTACTTATCCAGATACGATTAACCTTTACCTACAAGACACACAAGTTTTTTCATGCATATGTTTTAACAATAGCCTTCTCCATTCATGTGGGGGATTGTTGGGATTTAGCAAGTGTGAATGGGAAAAGAAAAGAGAGAATATGAAAAGTGACGGAACTACTTTGGAGGGAAAATGATAAGTCATTTGCAAAGTGCAAATGAAAAGTCATTTCTCCCATATCGGCAAAAGAAAGGGAAATTGTTTTCCTTATAGAAGGAAACACTTCCATTACTTCTTAAAGAGCTAAGAAGAAGATGCCCCCTCGCGCCGTCGTCGTCGTCGCTCGCTAGGCCTCGACCTCGGCTTTGACTTCGGCTTTGGATTTGGAAAATGATTTGATTGATAATTTTTTTGGACAAAATTTATTTAATCAATTTTTGTTAAATCAAATAAATCCTGTTAAGATTATCTCTTATAAATTTGCAGGTAACGGTAACATTCCGAAAAGTTGTTACTCTTTCCGAAAAGTCTTTACTTTCCAAAAAGTCGTTATTTTCCTAACAGACACAATTTTTTTTGAAAAGTTTTATTTTTTTCCAAAAGACACAACTTTCTGGATAAAATGGGTCTGAACAGATTTCACTGAACAGACATGTTCCTTACTGAAAAATGGCTATAAAAGGAAGTCAATTTTCAATTTTTTAAAATACTGAAAAATTTTCCTTCTCTACATTTATTTTTCTTTCAAATAATATAAAAGTGTCGATCGACTGAGTTTGTGTGACTTGTTGCTGTTCTTAAGTTCGTTGAAGTTAATGAAGTTTGAGGTACCGCTATTTCTTTAACAGGTTTAATCTGTTTTATCTTGGGAGAAATTAATCCATAACTTTGGGTATAGTGAGGGGATTAAATTTCTTAAAGACACACAGTAGTTTCTGTGGACTCGGATTAATTCTTGTATTTTATGTATTTTCTGCTTCATCTTATTTCTGTATCTGTTCATTGGTTAACCTTATAAATAAAGGTTACTAGATTAATAACAAAATTGAGGTAACATGATGACAATTTTTAGAATTTGAATTTGACTGGGCTAACGTCACTCACCCTACATGAAGTCTCACGCTATGTCACCACTGCTTTAACACCATCATAGATTCTATATAGGGGCTGACAAAATCAAATGCTAGAAAACATGATTTCTTTTAATTTTCATCGCACTTTTCATTGGTAAAGTAGATGTTGGTTACTCCAAAAGATCTCCTAAGACACTCTTAGCTTGGGAAGAATGGAGGGGAGCGATTTAAACATAATAAGAGCCAAAACTCATGAAATTTTGCCTTACGTTCATTGGAATTAGTCCCCACGGTGCCAAAAGTTCATGTTCAAAGTTCTTCAATAGTTACTAGGTGTCCAAGTAAGCTAGGTTACAATTGAGTAGTTATACCTATCTTATTTGCATAATACCTTGTAAATTATTGGGAACTAGCACATATAGGCCTTCATACACAGAGTATGAATGGTTGAATATGTTGTTAGTTGATATTTAGGGTGATAATGGGCTTGATTAGTTAATGTTGATCTTATGATGAATGTTGGGTGTTTTTCTGGAATGCTAGTTGTGGCTAATCAGATTATGAGCAAGGAACACTCTAGAAGGAACCAATTCGAAGTACCGGATTGTTGTTTGCTTCTTGTTTATGTTATACTAGTTCTGGGCACGTGCGTTGCACATGTGCCCCATGCTAAGTTGGATGAAGTTGTTGTAATGATGTATGTATATATATATATATATATATATATATATATATATATCTATATATATATATATATATATATATATATATATATATATATGTATATATATATATATATATATATATATATATATATATATATATATATATATAGAAGTCAACATTCCCAAAAGATAATTAAATATCTATTTGAATATGGTTGTCTTAATATATATATTATATATACATACATACATATATATATATATATATATATATATATGTATGTATGTATGTATATATAATATATATATTAAGACAACCATATTCAAATAGATATTTAATTATCTTTTGGGAATGTTGACTTCTATGATATTAAGGACGAAGAAACCACAAATATTGTGAAAGAAAAACAGCTATGGGTGTGTTTGGTATGAAGGAAAACATTGTAGAAAATGTTTTCCAATTTTCTCATGTTTGGTTGGGACAAAATTTTTGAAAAATGTCTTCCAAATCAACTCATTTTTCTCAAAATTAAGGAAAAGACTTCCATTGAAAACTTAAGAAAAACATTTTCAAAAACTCTCATAAAACGTCAAATTACATATTTGTTTTTTGAAAAACATCAATTTCTAAAAAATATTTTCAATTTCAAAATTTTATATTTTCACTCTGCCCTTCCCTGACCCCGATCATCCCTCCACCTCCTTCAAAAAAATTAAATTTGTTTTTTTAAAGATATTTCCAGTTTCAAAATTTATTTTTTCACCCTGATTTCGGACCCTCGCCTCCAAAAGGGAAAAGTTGCGCCCAAATGTTGAACCATCCCTCAGTTCCATCAATCTTCATGAGCAAGCCAATCTCTACGCAAAACTAGAGTTTCAACCATGAAACAATTGTTCAATGAAAAAGACACCTCATGTGTTGGGTCAGTTTCACCTTATACATTAAAATCTCTCGATGATGTCATGTAATTGCTTCCATCAAAGACTTTTTCGACTCGATGATCTCTCAATATTCCATAGATATAACCTTAGTAACAGCTAGGATGACGACTATAAAGAATGTTGATGACCGATTCACTATTTGATCTATCCAATAGATTGATCCAAAAAACCTAATGCCACGGTTAGAAGGAGGTTTATATTGGATTAATCATCAAGACAATCTAGGTAAAAAAATCAAATTTCCCTCTCGAAAGATTTAAATTTTGAACACAAACCTAAAACCTAAGACAATTGTTCATCGATATCTATGATTAGGTTGTATTAATATTGTTTAATGCAGCAGGTTGTTGTAGTATCTTTAATGTCGTTTTGACATTTTGTATCCTGATGTTTGAAATCTGACTTTTATAAAAAAGAAGAGTATTCTTTCCTTTTATGTCAAGCCCCGAGTCTATCCATTGGACGTAAATACGGGACCTAGGATCACAAGTAGCCCCATGCTAATCCTAAGTTGGCATATGATAAACATACTAAAATATTATTGAATAAAATATAATATGCGAAATATTAAAACCATAACTAACTGAAAGGGGGGAATACCCAATGTTGATATGAATATATAAAAGATTGAGTTTAATAACAAATGGAAGTTCAAACTCAAAACTAAAACTGAATCTAGTACTATGTTTGAAATAAGCCTCTAACTAACTAGAGATGTTGAGACATGTCCCTAGCTAACTCTAGAAAATCTGAAACTAAACAACTATATATGGAAAAGTAACATGTCAATCGTCCTAGAAGAATGAGGACTCACCACTGGGGACCGATCTATGTGTACTCTGAGTGTTGAGCGCTTGAACTTACATCATGAGAAGATGTAACATAGAGTATGCTGTGCTTGAAAGGTACTGAGCATGCATGATAGAGTAAAGCTGAATAAAACATATAATTGAACAAATAATAAAGCAAGGATATAACCTGAATATGATAGAAACATTGAGTACTGAGATAACTGAATGAAATGAACAAGTACATGACATGCTGAGACTGAAGGCTGAACTAATAACCTGGTCAATACACTAGAATTTGACTGTGGGAGCTACTAATAACTGACATAAAACCACATGAGCTAAATGTGGAATCTGATGTATACACCCCATCTAGAGGACCCAATATACCTTGTCAGCGATATAAAGGCATGGTTGTTTGATGTATACGCCCCATCGATAGGACCCAATATGCCTTGCTAGGGGTACAAGGGCATGAATGATGTGATCACTAAATATGATGCCCATAGAGGGGACTTACAAACCTAATGTCACGTAGTTATGGTACTATGAGGGTGACTAACCCTAGTCCAAGTCGGTATTAAGTCCGCTCCTGATTATGTAAATAACACATTATGACTAGATTTCTATAATACTGGATAGCTCAAAATACTGACATACTAACTGAGAATTCAACATTAATGTAGCGATAATGAAACAGAGCATGTATAACTGAATAAACGACCTAGCAAGTGTAATTCATGAACTAAGCGAATCTACACAACTAGAGTTCTTAGTTTCAAGGAAGAACTAAGCAATAATTACACGAAAACATGATAATTTGATTTGGATTGTCTAATAGTTTAATCACAACATAAATATGAAATTCTAGGTCTAAACATGATGTTGAGAATTAAGAATCTGACTGAATTCTAGGGACCTAATGGACAAGGGAACCCACTAGTCAAATCTGAAATACATGGTGACGAAATTCACGGAGAAATATTTCAATTTAGGGTCTAGAATAGAAGAAAACTTGCTACATTGTTGAAAGGGTTGGGTCGCCTTTTTTCTCCTCTTTTGTTCTAGGGTTGATAAATTTTTGGTAAATAAAGGTTTTGGGTATCACTGACTAAGTTATTAGACTTATTCTAAGTAAAATGACATAGTTTAGGCATAAAACGACGAAGTTTAAGTGCCTAACACATAGGAGAAAGGACCAAAACGACCCTGGATTAATTTTGACGAAGCCCATCCACGGAGGGAAAGATGGTCCATTGTTTGACCTATCAGTAGTCGTTCGGGTCTGTCCAGTCTGCCCGATAGGGCTTCACTAAAACGAGTATAACTTTTTACTCAGAGATGGAATTTTAGCAAACTCGGTGGCGTTGGAAAGATCCTTCAATTATATATTATATAATAGGTAATGTGACATCTAATTCTTTTTGTTTTGAGGGTGATGACCATTTGAAGTTGACCCAATCAATGATTTCTCTCTATCTGGCTGCTAACCTTCACCAACGGTCAGAGATACGGTCCGTATATCCAACCACGGACCATACTGGTCAATTTTGGGTGGGATTAGATACTATAGAGATTTGTTCCTTATTGATGGAATCCCACATACGGTGAGTAGTCCCACCTACGGTCCGTGGGTGGTTCCGTCAGTACTAGCACCAGTTTTTTGAAAAACTAGGATTTTTCTTTGTTTTAAGATTTGAGGTATTACATTTTACTAGCGATTCTTATAGACTATGAAAGATTAACGTACCAAAAAAATACCACTAAGTTAGTTAAATAGTATGATCACTTATTTCCCTTTCTATAAATATGCTCCATGTAGATGCATCTCTTCTCCATAAAACTTTTTATGTACTAGATCCCTAAGGAAATACTCTAAGTAACTCTCAAACTTCATCTAGTACCTTCTCATATTTAATGAATCAATTTCTACCACCACTTGAGTCTTCACATTATTGAAGCAAAACTTTGTACCTGCTTAAATTACTCGTGCTTAAGCTATTAAACTTGTCTCTTTAATAAATTTCCTAGCTTCAAAATACCTCAAATTGACTTCCCTATTTCTTATATAAAACTAATAGCATTAAGCCCTGAGTTCTTGTAACAATTATCCCATCGTTATTCAAAAGTCACCTCGTGCGAGATCTCAAATTATTTTGAAATATATTTCCAATTTAAAATTGAGGTAACATGATGACAGTTTTTAGAATTGGAGTTTGTTCTGGGCTAACTTCATTTCGTCATAGCAAGAAGTCTCACGCTATGACATCACTGCTGCAGTACCATTATGGTTCTATATCAGGTCTAACAGAATCAGACCCTAGAAAACTCGATTTCTTTTAATCTTCCTTTCACTTTTCATTGGTAAACTAGATGAAAGTTACTCCAGAAGCTCTCCTAAGACACTCTAAGCTTGGGAATAATGGAGGGGAGGGATTTCAACATACAAGAGTCAAAACTTGTGAAATTTTGGCTTACGTTCGTTAGAATTTGCACCCATGGTTCCAAAATTTCATGCTCAAAGTTCTTCAATTATGGTTTTAGCTTATATTTTGTTCATTTCCGAATTTCATCTTCCAGTTTGAGGGTAAGCATTCTCCTATCTAGGTGTTAGAGTAGGTGGTTGCGCAACCCTATGGTTTGGGTCGTGCAAATTTGGTATTTGAGCCGAGGTTATCGGTCTCCCAGTACAAGAGCAAATGTCAAATAAAGTACTGAGGATTGGTGTGTTAACGTCCACATTTAATGTACAGGGGTCTAGAAGGCATTCTAGAAAGTCATCTGACTTCTTTATCCCTTTCATGTGATCTATAGCTTGTTGTATGGGTTGAGTTCGATTGGTATCTCTGAATCCCAATTGATATTTCAACAAATTAAACTAGATTCCTTTATCATGGTTGTAGGGACACAAGAAAGGAATGATTGGAACCGAGAGGATACAAATTGATATTTGGCTTTAAGGATCATATAAGTACATGAACGACCAGTTTGTGGTCATTCATGATGTGATTAGAATGTAATGGAACTAATTTGATTTAGTGCTGCAGTTTGATGATTGTTATTATGCGTCTGGTTTTTCCTGAATAAATGCAAATATGTGAAGTATACTTTCTTATATGACTTGTAGTCTAGATCATATTAAGGATTAAATATTAACTAAAATATAATTTTCTCAATGATTAAGTTGAGTTATGGTTCTTTGAACAAGTTTTGATGATTTACTTATGTGGCTGATGTTTTATATTTTGCAAACTTCGTACTGTATATGGTTGGGATCAATCTTGGGGTTATTTTGAGACAGTGCTGCAATTCCAAGACTAGTATTGCTAAAGGGTATTGGCAAAGAGGGAGTCGAGGAGTCTCTCAATACTTTCTTTCCTTTAAAGATGTTGTGCAAACTATTATGATTATTGCAATGGATCCTTTCAGATATTCGACTTGAGTTTTGTTTTGAGATCAAATTTTGTTTTAAGCCTATTATTGCTTGAGTGAGTCTTCCGCTAAGTAGTCAGTCAGGACAAAGGTTTGCTTGGACATCAAAAATAGTCTTCGAGTGTCGATCGTGTCTACTGTGTAGGCTCGGAGCATGACATATAACATGGATATACAATGTAATTTCATAGCATATACTCAATTATATATGTATTTATGTTACTAAAACCTTAGTCGACTGCTATTGCTCATATATACATACACATATATTTGACCACACATGAACTTAATTTCAGATTAGAAAACTATAAAGTCCCTTTTTTCCATAAATTTTCTTTTAATTGAAAAATTAACCATTTTCCCTTCCCCTAAGAGTTTTCATGATTAGTTTATGTTGGGGAAGGGTTGGCGTGGTCCCCGATGCAATCAATTGTGTTTTGGGTGATTTGACCCTTTTGAGTTGAGAATTCTTGGTTTGTTTGAGTTTGAGTTAGTAAGATGGCTGGTCAGGTTTCTAAAGCCTTAGCTTGAGTTTTTAATGTTTGGGTAAGAAGTTGAGTTTTAAGCCTTAAAAGTGGTTAGGAAGGGCAATTCTATCATTTGACCTCTTTTGAAATTTGACAATTTCATTGAGTCCGGAATGTCGATTTTAGTAGGGTAGCATGTCCAATTTATTTTTATCGGACTCTGAACAATTTCAAAAGGTCCACTCAGAGGCATTTTCCTTGTGATGGTCTGCTTGTTTTTAGTTTTTGGTGAGGGTCATTTTGACCTTTGCGAGTACGACCCATAGGCTCACGATCGTGATGTGTCTTTTATTGGCCTTTGCGATCATGGCCCATAGTCTCACGATCGTGATAAATTTTTTTCCTTAGCCTTAACGATAATGGACAAAGGTCTCGTGATCACGATGTGAACCTTGTGTCCTTCATGATCATGAGAGCTAGTGGCTAGTGATCGCGATGACCAAAGTTTTTCTTGGACACGACCTAAGGATTCTTTCCATTTTTCTCATTTCCAGAATTTTTAATGTTTTGGAGATTTGGGGCGGCAATTATTGGGAGCTTTTTTGTGAAAACTCATGTGAGTAAGCTTTCCCGATCAAATTATTGATTCTTTGTACTTTTATCATCTGAAATACTTTTAATCTTGATTTTAATATGGTTTTTGATTTTTTTTTCTAAATTGGAAAATCGGTATTTTGAATTGGAGCTTATTATTTACTTGTTTTTAATGGATTTTCAACCATGAACGTCTCTTGGCTTTTAGAACTTGATTTTCAATTAAAAATATGATTTTAACTTTTCTATTTCTGAAGTTATTTTGGACTATTTACCCAGTTCTAATCGGATCAATATGGGTATCATTTGGACGTTTTTTATTCTTGATAGTTTGGGATCATTTTGGTGGTCGTGTGATTAAGGAAGTGCTTACTTGCTCAAGTGAAGTTTAGCCTTCGAGGTAGGTTTGAATATCCCTCATTTATACTGAGATAAGTAATTAATTTTTTTTGGAAGTCAACTATGAAATGAGTTGTGGTATGAGTTTTAGAGCAGGTAAGTATTGACCTTCTTGTTTAACCTGTGTGATACCTATGGGTGATGCTTAGTTTGTGTAGAGGCACGTGTGAATAATTGTTGTTGATAACTTGTGATATATGAGTAATTGTACGAGTGAGGGGTTGTTTGTTCTATCTTTATATTTGACATTAAGATGCCCAAGATAGGGATTTGAGTTGATATTTAAACGTCGTTAAATGAAACAAATGTTTTTTAATTGGTAAAGACTGATTTGAAATGGATTCCTTCACCATCCCTATCACTGGAAGACACGTTTCATGACTTTTTGAGTTTGAGAATTTTGTGCTATTCAAAATCCTTGATAAAATGATAATGCCTTTCTATTTTATGTGTTTTTATGGATTCATCCTCATTCAACATATTATGTTCATGGAAATATCTGAAAGCGAGAAATGCTATTTTTTTATAAAGAAAATAAAACACCTTACTTTTATCCTTGATCACGAGCTAGGTTGAAAGTTGATGAGATTTTGAGTTTGCTATAGGAATTGTGAGTCCCCCATGTTCCTTATCTTGAAGCTAAAGTTTGGCAAGGTGTATACGATAGGTTGTGCGACAAAATTCATTCTACCACATCATGTCATCTCATTGCATTGCATTGACCACCTTTGTTGTGTCGTATAACTTGATTATCTGTTGATATGATTATTAACCGTAACCTTATATGTTTATCTTATTTTCTTCGAACTATATAGATCGGTGGTGCCGATGCCGAAATGGGATTTTGCTGCGTGCAGGCGGGAGCGTTTCATACTTTTTTCTTAACTTTCATTAGTTGTTTAAGGGATAATGCACAAGTACCCCCTCAACATATACCCGAAATTTCAGAGCCACACTTATAGTATACTAAGGTCCTATTACCCCCTGAACTTATTTTAATAATAATTTTCTACCCCTTTTCGGCTTACGTGACACTATTGTGTGGGGCCAATGCTGGTTAACTTTTTTTCAAGCTAGTGCCACGTAGGCCAAAAAGGGGTAGAAAATTACTTATAAAATAAGTTCAAGGGGGTAATAAGATCTTAGTATAGTATAAGTGTGTCTCTGAGATTTTGGGCATAGGTTGAGGGGGTACTTGTGCATTTTCCTGTTGTTTAATATTAGTCAATCTAACCTACTAAGTACATATGAATTTTACACTGCATAATTCTTAATTGACGCTAAATATGTATTTTTAGCGGCAATTAGCACTCTTTGTATATGTACATAAAGCCTTTAGCGACATTGGTTCTAAGGACACTTAACTAATGCCGGTAAATATTATAAATCTCTTTACTAAAGTCAATATTTATTGCCACTAAAAGTTGTTTTTTGTTGTAGTGTTACTCACCCTATACTTCTGTTATATATTTTCTGCAGATCCTAGTTGGGGTGATCTTCATAGCGGTTGATCGAGTCTAGCAATTTCTTTTTATTCGGAGTTGTGGTGAGATCTTATTTTTCGAATCACCATTGGTCTTCATCTATAATTTATGTTCTTTAATTTCTTCTACAGACTTGAGATGTATTTTAGAATCTAGAATGTATTAGATGTTCACTATACTAATGCTACTAGGTTTTGAGAACTTCTTTGTAGTTTTGTGGTCGGTTGTAGCCTGAATTCCCTTTCGAAATCTCATATGAATTGTTTTTTTAGCTTACACATAATTTTTGAGGTTCTCTGAGTGTGCGCCATCATGAAATTGGATCTTTTTGACGTGACAAAAACAAATATATATATATATATATATATATATATATATTATATATATATATATATACAATTGGCGGTAACACACATACATTGTAACACCTTAGATCTCAAACTTGAGAAAATCCTAGTTTTTAGAAAAACTAGTACCAGTACCAATGAACCAACCACGGATCGTAGGTGGAGTTACGTCGTTAAGACCCAAATTCTTAGTCTCTGATCCCACCCACGGTCGACCTGTACGGTCCGTGGTTTGACCTACAGACCGTAGGTGAGGGTCATCATCAAATTAGAGGGAAATTGTTGTTGGATAAACTTCAAACAGTTATATATATTTTAGCATGAAATGAATTAGGTGGGCCATGACCTATATGAGTAAAATTTTATGCATGTTAGTGAAGCCCTGTCGGGCAGACCTTGAACCACAACCATAGACTACGGTTGGTAGTCCAGACGACGGTCCGTAGGTCCCTCCATGGATGGCCTTCATCAACTTTTAAGTTAGGGCAATTTAGGTTTTTTTCCTATGTGTTGGTCCCTTAAACTAAGTCATTTTATGCATAAACAACATCGTTTTACTAAGTTTAAGCCTAATAACTTAGTCAGACCTACCAGAACCCCCATTATCCAAAAATCATTCAAAACCAAAGCAAAAAGAAGAGGAAAAAGTCAATTAAGCCTCCCAAGAACAAACAATAATGTTCTTGAAAGTTCAGCTCTAAAATCCAAAGGATTTATCTGTAGGTTTAGTCATCAAGTGTGCGGATTTCACTAATAGGTTCATTTCATCCACCAAGTTTCTAGAATTCAGTCAGTTCTTGATTCTATATAGCTTATTTATACCTAAGGTTTCGAAAATCTTAAATAATTATTACGATTTCAGTTGTTATAGTATCAATAATCTAAATATCATGTTTCCTTGGAAACATAGTTTAATTCCTTGTATGAAACTTAGAATCCTAGTTTGTACAAAATCTTTTATTTCATGAAATATACTTGCTATGTCAGTTACACATATAATCCTACTCATATTTCGAATGTCACATTATCAGTACATATATGTTGCATTCTCAAATTGCATTTTAGTATTTTGAGATATTTAGTATTTTGATTACATTTGTGTCATATAAATATTCAATTGGGAGTTGACTTAGCACTGAGTTGGATTTGACCAGGTTTTCAATATATACTGCTATATTCAGTTCAATATTTATTTTCATGATTAGTACTTGATCATTACATTCAATTTAGCTTTTCAGTTATATTTCAGAATTTACATTCTTACTTAGTTTATTTCATTGCTTATCTATGTTTTGTTAAACTTATACATATTTGTTCATCTTAATATTTTATCATGCATGCTTAGTACAT
>JAKWIY010000197.1:0-42688 GCA_027704805.1 Solanum corneliomulleri
AAACCGAGCCGCGACTGGCACCACATTTACCCTCCTATGTGAGCGAACCAACCAATCTAACCCTTAACATTTCAATATTTATCGACAGAAAGTAATGCGGAAGACTTAAACTCATAAATAAAAACAATTCAAACTATTATTATTATCCCCAAAATCTGGAAGTCATCATCACAAGAACATCTATGACCAAATTACTAAACTAAGAGTATCTAAGAGAGCAAAAACAAATAAAAAGCTAGTCCATGCCAGAAGTTCAAGGCATCAAGACTTGAAGAAGAAGATCTAGTCCAAGCTAGACGCATTAGCTCACCCTGAATTTCCGATGTAGTGAAGACTGGCTAGAATTACTGCTGAGTTCAAGTTGACGGAACGTTTGCTGTATTCCACAAATAACAAAGAAGAAAACATAAAAGTAGGGGGTCAGTACAACCACAAGTACTGAGTAGATATCATCGGCCAACTCAAAATAGAAGATAATATATATCAAGTAATATTATAAACTCAACATGTAGCAACAACAAGTACTATAATCATCACAAGTACCATCAAGTTCATCCCTGAGGGCTCAAGCCTCAATACCATACTCATTTGGGAATTAAGTTTATTCGATTGAGTATATTTATCATCTTTCAAAATTCATTATCTTTCTTCCTATTGTGTCGGTACGTGACACTCCGATCCCCTACCACTATGTGTCGGTACGTGACACTCCTATCCCCTCCCCTACACTATGTGTCGGTACGTGACACTCCGATCCCCTAAATCTACGTGTCGGTTCGTGACACCCGATCCCCTATATGTGTCGGTACGTGAAACTCCGATCCCCTATATGTGTCGGTACGTGACACTCTGATCCCCTAATTCTACGTGTCGGTTCGTGACACCCGTCCCACTAATACTATGTGTCGGAACGTGACACTCTGATCCACTAATACTATGTGTCGGTTCGTGACACCCGTCCCACTAATACTATGTGTCGGAACGTGACACTCCGATCCACTAACACTATGTGTCGGAACGTGACACTCCAATCCCCTAATTCTATCAATTCATCAAGCCTTCTATTTACCAAGGCATCATCAATCCCATTACTCTAATTCATCAAGCCTTCTTTTTATTCCAAGGCATCATCATTAACAATGTATATTAAAGTTTCTTTCAAGATTTGGGATTCAATAATTTTCATCATGCTTGTTTTATAAAATCACATAATCATATTCATGCAAGCATACAATTAAGCATGTAGAAGACTTTATAATACTACCAACACATATCATTCACTATTAGAGTCTACTACGAATAATCGTAAAAGAAACCATACCTACCTCCACCGAAGAATTGGATCAACAAGCAATTTCCAAGCTTTGATATTCCCTCTGCCTCTTGATCGATCAATTTCTCTCTCTCTCTTTGTTCTTTTTATTTTCTTTATTCAAACCCTCTTTGTTTTACCCTAATTAACATATAATTAAGTGTAGGATGACAATAATACCCACCCACGAATTAACTTAAGGTTACCTCTTTTAACCCCCAAGAAATTAGACTTATTAATATTAACCCTCTAACTTTATAATTAAGGAAAGAATAGTCCAAAACATCCCTTAAAAGTGTAAAGAAATCCGACTCCGACTGGGATTACGCAACCTATGACGGCCCGTCGTGCCTGCGACGGTCCGTCACGCAGGTCGTCGTAAAGACCAAAAACTCCATTTTCCACTAAGGAGTCTGTGACGGTCCGTCCTGCACTTCCGTCATGACTTTCAGAGACTCGTTTCCCGTACCAAATTCTCAAGAGTTGAAGTGTTTTGCAACGGGGGCTCACGACGGCTCGTCGTAGTTGTGACGGTTCGTCCTGCAGGTCCGTCACAGATTATAGAGAGTCGATTTTAGAACCCAAATTTCAGAATTCTAAGTGTTCTGGATGAGACACCCTCGACGGTCCGTCGTGCCCATGACGGTCCGTCGTTGTGACCGTCGTCTCAGCCAGTTTTTCCAGAAATAAAATCTGTTGCTCAAAACGACTAAACAGGTCGTTACAAGTTGTGAGTAGTAGTGTTTTCTCTTACGATATTGCGGAATAACATCTAGGGCATTAAGTGTGAAGTGTTACTAATCATCGTACTTAGCATCAAGAATTCAATGATATTAATTTGAGACAACGAAGGTTGATGGAGTTACTTAAGGATCATTCAATACCATCCCTCGAAGGATAATTTGGTTGCAGACTCTTTGACTCGAAAAATGGTGATTATGGGTAGTTTAGCTTGTTTGACTGCATCAAAGCTATCTTTAGCTAAGAAAATTCAGACTATTGAATCTAAATTTATCAAGTTGGGAATCTCATAATGACGTGGGGTTTTAACTAGCTTTGAAGTAAGAGTCTCTTTGATTGAGGAAATAACATCCAAACTATTTGATGATGAATTTTTTGAGGGGCTTAGAAAGAAGATTGTGATTGGTAAGGCACAAGAGACCACTCTTGTTGCGACTGGTGTACTGAATTAAAGGAACAATTTGTGTTCCTAGAGTAGATGAATTTGTGGAGAAATTTTTATAAAAGTCTTATGTTTCATGATAATTTATTCTTACGGGTGTGTCCAAGATGTATAGAAATCTAAAGCAAATTTACTGGTGGTCGGGCCTGAAGAACAACATTGCATAGTTTGTGGCGAACTGTAAAAACTATCAACAAGTGATGTGTGAACTTCAATGGCCTGTTTGTTTTCTTAAAAGAATGTCAATTCGATAAAGGAAGTGGGAAATACTTGTATGGATTTTGTTGTTGGTCTTCCCAAGACTTTAGATATGTTCGATTCTGTTTGGGTAGTGGTTGATATATTTAATATGTCAGCAAATTCATTCCGTAAGAATGGATTATAATGTTGAACAATAGGCTAAGGTGTATGTGAAAGAGATAGTGAGGTTTCATAGGGTGCCCCTTTCTATCATATCAGACCAGGGGTTCCCAATTCGTATCCCTGTTTTAGAGGAAATTGAATGATGAATTAGGCACATAACTAATTTTTAGAACAACCTTTCATCTATACACAAATGGACAATCATAGAGGACTATTTAAGTATTGGTACACATGTTGAGAGCATGTGTGATTGATTTTGAAGGCATTGGGATATGCTCTTATCTTTGTGTGAAATTTCCTATAATAATGATCATCACTCCAGCATAGACATGTTACTATTTGAGGAAATCTATTGGAGAGGATTTAGATCACCCATATATTGGAGATGTGAAGACATTAGTGGTTGATTTAGTGAAGGATACTCAAGATAAAGTTAGAAATATTCAAGCTAACTTTCTAGCAGACCAGAGTAGTCAAAAAAAGTGTCCGGATGAAAAGGTTAGAGACAAGACATTTCAAACCGGTGAAAATGTTCTTCTTAATGTATTATTCATAAAAGGGGTGCTGAGATTTGGTAAGAAGGATAAGACAAGTCATAGATACATTAGTAAATTTTAAATTCTTGAATGTGTGAGAATAGTGGTGTATAAATTGGATTTACTTCCTACTTTATCGAGTGCTCATCCGATGTTCCATGTATCCATGTTGAAGAAGTTTCATGGTGACGAGGACTATATCATAAGATGGGGCTCAATCATGTTACACAAAGCCCTCTAATATGAAAAGGAACTGATTGCAATTCTTTTTCATGATGTAAGTTTACTAACAAGGAGATTATGTTCGTGAAATTCCAATGAAGCATCGTCCTGGTGAGGAAGCTACTGGGGAAACCTAGAGGGACATGCAAGATAATTATCTCCAATAGTTTGTTGCTTCAGGTACTACTTTATTCTTTCCTTAGCCTACTTTTTTTAAGTATTGTCAGTCGAGGACGTGTGATGGGTAAACTTATATCTATTGTAAAGACATGTTTCACTTGTTATATAAAATCCAACGGGGGTGAATTCGGGGCCAAAATATTTTTTCATCGTATTTGGATTTTCCCTAGCTTGTTGAGATTTGGAATAAATTGGGGCTTTAAGGTGTAGGGAAATCTGGTAAAATTAGATAAAAAAATTTGGACGTTTATTGAATAAGGTGTTAAATAATATGTTAATGAATCCGTACGAATTTATGAAATTTAATTCGGGCGAGTAGAACTCCCAAAATCGATGTTATGTAAGGGTATTTTCTGAGCTCAGGGGTAGAAGTGTGTTTTGAAATGGGAATTTTAGAATTCTTTCTTTCTGTCTCGCAAATGCCGCTTTGACGGTATTTTTTTGCTGCCCTAGCGTCATCCAATGTCGCAGAGTAATGGTTGTCATGGCATATAGGACACAAATTATAGTCGTTAATAAACCCTAAATAACCTAATTAGAACTTTTTTACTTTTTTTATCTAAGGAAAGATCCCAATGAAACTCCTACGCATGTTTCACAATTCTTGAAGCTAAAGGTACGTTTTAACTAACCAAATCGATTTTTCGATCTGCAGAACTTAAAAGAATAGGTGAATATTGACGGGGGTTTAATAGATTCTATGATACAAAAAACCATTATTTGGATGAATGGAATCATGAGTTTGATCTAGAATTCATAGAATTGTTACTAATATAGGTAATTAGGAACGGGAAGGATAAACTTTGAAATTCTTTCATGCTTTTTCGAGGTAGGTGATGATTTTCCAGATATTTTCCTGATATGTATGCTTGTTATTTCTTCATTATGATATTTATATATCTACGAATGTTGCAATGTAAATCAAACTTGTAGTAATGAGATAGATGAAATATCATTGTCATGAAATCATGACTTTACTATATGATCTTTATGAAGTACTTGTGATTGGTGTTGTGGTGTGTTAAGAAGATCAGTTGCAACGTTTCGGCATACTAACTTACATATGAATTCAATGTTCCGGTATAAATATGAGATTAGTTGCCACGTTCTGATCTAAATGTTGGATTGGTTGCCACGTTCGTATATGCTGAATGTTTGAGTTTTTGTTACATAAAAGAAACAATGATGTGATATGAAATGTGAAGTTTTTTGTTGTTTGTAAACGTTGATAATATTTTATATGTTGATACAAAAGATTTTGATTATAATGTTGTTTGACTTGTTTATGTTTCACTAGTGGAATAGCCATATGTTCCTAGTAGTACATCATAGTTGTGGTCTCCTTATACACTTTCTCTTATTTTTGTGAGTACATGGCATCTTCAAGCAGCTACTGACAGACCTCACTTTGAAGATATGTGATTGTTGCTTTGAATTAAAGGGTGAGCAAAGTGTTCCAGCCTTCCATAGGATTATCCTTCGTCTATGCACAATTTTTAGGTTCTAGGTTAATTTTTTGCATTTGTTTAGTTTATTGTTTAAGCTTATCTTAGAATTTATGGGAACGGTTCTCCCACCGAAGATTTAGTGTGGGTGACAAAAAGTAAATGCATATGAGAAAAAAATAACTTAATATATATATATATATATATATCTATATATATATATAATATATATATATATATATATATCTATATATATATATCTATATATATATTATATATATATATATATATATGTATGTATGTATATATTATATATATATATTAGGAGAGAGGAGAGGAGAGATACACACTTGTGGACCAACCTTAAAAACAAATGATTATATATAAGAAAACTTGCATCATGTATGAGTAAAAAAACTAATAGAGTTAAAGAGGAATATATGTGTGTGTGTGTGTGGAGAGAGGAGAGAGAGAGAGAGAGAGAGAGAGACATACTTGTGGACCAACCTTAAAAACAAATGAATTATATATAAGAAAACTTGCATCATATATGGGTAAAAAAACTAATAGAGTTAAAGAGGAATATATATATATATATAATATATATATATATATATATATATATATATATCTATGTGTTGTGTGTGTGTGTGTGTGTGTGTAGAGAGAGAGAGAGAGAGAGAGAGAGACCCATACTTGTGGACCAACCTTAAAAACAAATGAATTATATATAAGAAAACTGGCATCAGATATGAGTGAAAAAAACTAATAGAGTTAGAGAAGAATAAAGATAGAAGAGATCAGACAAGAACTAGGACAAATGAAAGGATGTGTATTTTTAAGTAACAAAACAAAATCAAAGAAGAAGAGTCATACATGTTGAGCTTGTTTCATCCAATGGTGAGGGTTACACATAGACTTAGGTATCCATTTATTTAATACATTAAATGACTAAAACGTAAAGTTTATGGTATTGGATTAATTAAGAAAAGTAGAGGGACAAAACAATTTAAATGCTATAACTTGTGACTGTATACAATTTTCGAAGGTTATAAATGATATTATCTGTAGTTAATACAACATTAAATAAGACAACAGAGAACAGTGTGAAATAATTTTTATGTTTTGAAGAGGCCATAAAAGAAAGGATATTATTAACATTATTTAGCTTATCTTTAAATACGGAAACAACGTGTAAATTTTTTATTAGGAATTTTAAGAGATTAGAAAAGATTTTATTAGAATTTACATAATAAGGTACCTATTTAGCATATTTCAGTATACATTGCAAGGAATTATGTACAGTAGTATTACGTTTCTACACAAAATAGTAGCAAGAAATTTCAGAAAGAGAAACAATCATAATAAAAAATTAGAATCAAACACTCCTTTTTATGTTAAAAAAATCTGTAAATTATAAAATTCTGACAAACAATAATATGAGATGGGAAAAGAATGAACTTTACCATAGATGTACGTAGAAATGCTAGTGGAAAATTCATGATAATAATTTTTTTATTTGGTAGTGATATATAATGATTTGGCCACAAATCTTCATATTCTTCTATATAAGATTAAAAGGGGGAATATCTTGATTCATGTACTAATTTAAAATTAGAAACCTTAAATGACTTCGCTTTCACATTCCCTTTTTAATAAATAACGTACTGTTCAAAATAATTAAAATAATATTATTTATAATATTATGTTTAATGTAGTCTACGGTAATATTAAATGGGGAAATCTTTATTCTTGTACATATTTTAAATTCTTGAAATCCTAATTGACTCTTGTTCGTCACATTTCCTTTCTAATAAATAACTTACAATTCAAAAATTTAAATGACATTATTTATATGTTACATGATATAATGATGATTATTTTATTGGTCTTATAACACAATGAGAAATACCTTTAAATAAGGATAAAAATTATATATATGTTATATTATTAATTAAAAATTTTGGGCCACAATCCCAATCCCTTGATTTGATCCCATTGTATAACTATTCTATATTTCTATTTTTATTAGGTCAAAAAAATTAAGTAGGTGGTGGGACATTTTCATGAAGAGAAAAAACCTAAAATATATTTCTATCTTATTCTAAATGAATACCCGCTATCCAAAGGACGTATCATTTTCCGATGACAACCACCAGAAAACCACCTCCCTCACGCCTTTGAAACAACCAGTAAATAACCAAACAACCATCAACAACCCCCAAACGAATTCCCTCATGCCATTGACACAACCAGCACACAAACCAACAAACAATCTTCTCCTTCGATAACAAACACCGCTTAACCCATTTCTCCACCAATCAATCCCAAGTAACCCTTGCTTTCTTTTTTATTCACCAAACAATCACCCCCCGCCCCCTCTTAATTTTTCTGTTTTTTTCTAGTCAACGGTGCCGGAAAGCAACGGGCTTCAAGTTTGCACATAGAAGCCATTGGTTGCAAACACAACTCCAACTATTGCAATACACGTCAAATCCAAAAGAATACATTAGCAACAACAACAACTCTTTCACTTCCATATCGCTCAAAAGAGCAACACTTCAGTAACCTTTTTAATTTTTTATTTATATGTCTATCAAAATTGATATTCTATCTTTGTTATTGTTGTTAATTCTACCTAAATGTATTTTCACTTTTTAATGTTTTCGGGTTTACATTGATTTCATCGTTTAATAATTTGTTTTTAGTTAGCAAGTTATTGTTGATGGTAATTTATTGTACTAAATTATTGTTATTTTTTTTTATGATTCAATAAAGCTTTAACTATATGTTTCACATGTACTTCATTCACATTTTAGTAACTATTTGCATATTATTCCTCCACATCTTTGTTTAAATTTCTTTTCATATTGGTTGATTCATATCATATTTGATTAACTTAATCTTGATTTTTATTTCAAACTCATAATATCGTTGTTGGTATATTGTCATATTTATTTTCTTTTATTTGATATTTTAGATATAAATTATCATTTTGTCTTTTAGATATGGTTGCCCCTATGGATTTTTCATTATTTTAAAGTGTGTGCATTTATATTTTTTCTTACATGACAATTTAAAATTGGCCGATGAAGAAATCATCGTCGATTTTCAATGCATTCCATGTAACTAAGATGATTTTTATTTTTAAATTATTATTATTTTCATTTATATTTGGAAATATCTTATTCTTTGAAATTGCTTGTCATCCAAAGTGTATAACTTTGGATGACGTAATTGGACATAAATTATTACTTCTTATTGTATATACAGAGGTTCTTTTATTTTCATTTAATTATTTGTCAAAGTTTATAATATTTTACCTCTTGGTATTTTCTTACAAGTTCTACTATGAGTTCCGAAGAATCAATGGAACGATATCCATTTTTTAATTCAAATATTGTATCACAACACATAAGTATATTAAAAAGGGAAAAGTGATTACCAAAGTGGAAAAAAAATAAGGATAATTTTTTTTTTTGTGATTTGGTACATATTTTTATCAACTTCATGAATTGTTCCAGCTAATCTAGCTAGCTATTAATAACACATGCATGCAAGAATTCAGAAATTTTATAGAGTTATCAACAACTTGAAAACACATTATTAATAATGACAAAGAACATATATCGAACATCAAGATAAAAACTAAGCAGATTAAGTCAGATGAGAACCCAAAAGCTATGATACAAAAAACAAAGGAATGAGAGCAATATACACATGCCTAAAATTTTTCCCTTAGATGGGGTCATTGCAACTGCTTTAACAAACTTATTTCAAACATCAAGTAAAAAATTAATTATATATATAAGTCTCATCAGGATTTGGAAGGTAGAGTATGCCCTTAAAAGGGAGTAATTACATATATCAACAAAGATTTTTGGAAATTTTAATTAGCACATAAGACATACATCTGGAGTTAGGGATACAACGTCATCATTAACATTCGAGCAACATTGAGGCTAGCACATAGAGTAGCTAGAATTGGGAATGAAGCACAAAATCAATTGATACATTACAAAATATGTTTGTTTCTACCCTTCCTTTCATGTTTATATCCTATCTTCTAAATTTTCATGTGACTTATATATATGCTTAGATTCTATATTGATGTTTGAAAGAACTTTGTTAAAGCTGTTTCAATGACCCCCTTCTAAGAGCATACTTTTATGCATATGTATGTCACTCTCCGTCCTTTCTTGTTTGTATCCTAGATTTTGGGTTCTCATTTGACTTAATTTGCTTAGTTTTTATCTTTATGTGTTGAATATGTGCTTTGTCAGTCTTAATGATGCGTGTTCCGATTGTCGATAACTCAATAAAGTATCTCAATTTTTTCATACATATGTGATTAATAGCTAGAAAGATTTGCTCGAACTATTAAAGAATTTGATAAAAATATGGATCCAATTTTTAAGAATATACCAACTGAAAAAATAAAAGAATAAAAGTGATGTTTAAATTAGAAAATTTGATAAATAATTAATGAAAATAAAATTAGATCTACATTTACAATAAGGAGTAATAATTTATGTACAATTAAGTCATACAAAGTTGTATATTTCAGATACCAATAAAATTTAGTACAAATATTTATTTTCAAAAACTTAGTTTTTTAAAAAATGAATTCGGATGATATCCAATATTTTATATTTCGAAGGACGACAAACACATTCTCTTCGAAAATACTTGAACCTTGACCTAGAATCTATTGGTTTTGTTGATTTTTTTTGTTGTAATTAATTGAAGTATTTCTTAATTATTTGCTAAAATTAGGTGACGACTCTTTTAAAACACTGTTATTGTTAAAATTCTTTTAAAATATAATTGAACTGAATGAGTTTTATTATTTTTTAAGATACCATAATGTGTCAAACTATGTGATTAAAGCATGGATGTGACCAAATATTACTCATCGGGGTAAATAGTTGAGTAGATATCACTAAAACAAAATTCTATATCAACTCTCTTTACTCCTACTCATTAAAATGAATTAATTGAATTCCAATTTTACTCTATTATCTCATAAAAAAATAAATACATTAGAACTGAAATTTGAAATTTATCCTTTTGACACCTATTAATCAAATGGATTCAATAAAATTTTGACACCTATTTATCAAATTGAATCAAATAGAATGTTTAAAGATTTGAGAGAAACTATGTCACGACCCAATTCGGGGACGCGACTGGCACCCACATTTACCCTCCTATGTGAGCGAACCAACCCATCTAAACCTTAACATTTCAATATAATATCAACAGAAAATAATGCGGAAGACTTAAACTCATAAATAAAACAACTCAGCTATTATTATCATCCCCAAAATCTGGAAGTCATCATCACAAGAACATCTATCATCAAATTACTAAACTAAAAATGTCTAAGAACAAAAATAACTAAAAAGCTAGTCCATGCCGGAAGTTCAAGGCATCAAGACTTGAAGAAGCTACTTGGGAGAAGGAGGCAGATATGCAAGAAAAATATCCACATCTGTTTACAGATTCAGGTACTCCTTTTCGCCATTGTTTTTCTTCTTTTGATCGTTCGGGGACGAACGATGGGTAAATTGGTATCAGAGCCTTAGGTTCATTGGTCTCATCACACAAGAACAGGTCTAGTAGAGTCTTAAGGAACGGTAGGGGGACGCCTTTACTTTTCCTTGAGAGGCTATAAGACTTTAGGAAAATTCCATTCTTTCATTCTTTCTTTCGTGCTACTACTTGAGTCCAATTGGTATCTAGGTGATACAAATTGGTATCTGACCATCTTCAATCTATTTCGCAGATGGTTAGAACTAGAGCAACGACCGCACCAGCAGCGACAACGGAAAGACAGGAAACTACTGAGCCAGCCACTGGGGCTGTGGCTCGAGGAAGAACAGCGGCAAGAGGCCGTGGAAGAGGTCGTGGGAGGACGTCTTCTAGAGGAAGAGGACGAGCCCCTAGCCCATCTGATACTAGGGCGGTGACCCCTCCACCGACAGAGGAGGTAGTAAGAGAGGGTGAGGAAGGGGAAACTGAACAAGTGCAAAATGAGGAATTGCCACCCCAACCTACCCCAGAGATGATCAACCAGGTACTTGCTTATCTTAGCGGGTTATCCGATCAGGGACAGGCTCCTCCAGTGGTTTCTGCACCAACACCTCCGATTTCAGAGATACGACATGCGGCTACTATGGCTCCCCGCATGGATGCATCATTGGGAATAGGCACATTTCCACGACTGACTATTGGGCCTATTATGACAAATGATCAGCATGAACTTTTCAGTAAGTTCTTGAAATTGAAACCTCCAGTCTTCAAGGGTGCAGAATCTGAAGATGCTTATGATTTTCTGGTTGATTGTCATGAGCTACTACACAAAATGGGAATAGTAGAACGGTTTGGCGTTGAGTTCGTAAGCTATCAATTTCAAGGGAACGCCAAAATGTGGTGGCGATCACATGTTGAGTGTCAACCAACAGAGGCACCACCGATGACTTGCGAATCATTCTCTACCCTGTTTATGGAGAAGTATATCCCAAGGACTTTGAGAGATAGAAAAAAGGATGAGTTCTTGAGTCTCGAGCAAGGAAGGATGACAGTAAACGCGTATGAGGCTAAATTTCGCGCACTATCCAGATATGCCACCCAACCTTGTTTCAGTCCACAAGAGCGGATTCGCCGTTTTGTGAAGGGGTTGAGGTCGGATTTGCGGATTTCAGCCTTACAGGTAGCGGCAACGGCAACATCCTTCCAAGAGGTGGTAGACTTTGTGATAGAGGTGGAAGGAGTGAAGCCAGATGACTTCACCACGACATCGACATCAAAGAGGTTTCGAAGGGGAGGTGAGTTTAATGGTTCTTACTCTAGAGGACAGAACTCCGGAGGTCACTCAGTTCGACCAATACAGTCTTCACTACAGACTGTAGTTGGGGGTCCACCTCAGAACGGTCAACACTACTCCGAGAGACCTATGCCCGACTCCAGAGAGTGCTATGGATGTGGGGAGGTTGGACATATTAGGAGGAATTGTCCAAAACAGAGTTACAGACCCCCAATAGCTAGAGGTAGAGGTGGTCATGGTAGAGGCCGCTTTTCTGGAGGACGTGGTGGTCGAGGTAATGGTGGTCACCAAAACGGCAGAGGTGATGGGCAAAACGGAGCCACTACTACGCAACATGGTAGGGGCAACGGACAGACAAATAATGGGGCCCATTGCTATGGTTTCCCTGGGAGATATGAAGCGGAGGCGTCTGATGCTATTATCACAGGTAACCTTTTGATTTGTGATTGCATGGCTTCCGTATTGTTTGATCCTGGATCCACATTTTCTTATGTATCTTCCTCATTTGCTAATGGTCTAAAATTACATTGTGAATTACTTGACATACCTATTCGTGTCTCGACTCCGGTGGGTGAGTCGGTGATAGTTGAAAGGGTATATAGGTCTTGCTTGGTGAATTTTGTGGGGAGCAACACTTATGTAGATTTGGTCATCTTAGAAATGGGTGACTTTGATGTAATTCTGGGTATGACTTGGCTTTCTCCAAACTTTGCGATTTTGGATTGTAATGCTAAAACGGTGACGTTAGCCAAGCCTGGGGCAGATCCGTTAGTGCGGGAGGGCGACTACACTTCCAGTCCGGTGCGTATTATCTCCTTTATTCGTGCTCAGAAGATGGTTAGTAAGGGTTGTCTAGCTTTCTTGGCACATCTTAAGGATTACACTACCCAAGTACCTTCGATTGAGTCAGTTTCGGTAGTCCGGGAGTTTTTGGATGTGTTCCCTGCAGATCTTCCTGGTATGCCACCGGATAGGGATATTGACGTCTGTATCGATCTTGAACCGGGTATTCGCCCCATTTCTATACCCCCTTATAGAATGGCTCCCGCGGAGTTAAGAGAGTTAAAAGCACAACTTCAAGAGTTGTTGAGCAAAGGCTTCATTAGACCAAGTGCATCTCCTTGGGGTGCTCCGGTGCTATTTGTGAAGAAGAAGGATGGGAGTTTCCGAATGTGCATAGATTACCGATAGTTGAACAAAGTAACTATTAAGAACAAGTACCCCATTCCTCGCATTGATGACTTGTTCAATCAGTTACAAGGTGCTTGTGTCTTCTCTAAAATTGACTTGAGGTCCGGCTATCACCAATTGAAAATACGAGCAACGGATGTGCCAAAGACTGCTTTTTGAACTAGGTATTGGCATTATGAATTTGTGGTAATGTCTTTTGGTCTTACGAATGCCCCTGCTGCCTTCATGAGCTTGATGAACGGGATTTTCAAGCCATATTTGGACCTCTTTGTGATCGTGTTTATTGATGATATACTGATATACTCCAAAAGTAAGAAGGAACATGAGGAGCATTTGAGAATGGTGTTAGAGTTGTTGAGGAAGAAAAAGCTTTATGCGAAATTCTCCAAGTGTGAGTTTTGGCTAGATTCAGTGTCCTTCTTGGGGCACGTGGTTTCTAAAGATGGGGTGATGGTGGATCCATCCAAGATTGAGACAGTGAAGAATTGGGTAAGACCTACAAACGTGTCAGAAATAAGGAGTTTTGTGGGTTTAGCTAGCTACTACCGCCGATTTGTCAAGGGATTCTCTTCTATTGCCTCCCAACTGACGAACTTGACTAAGCAGAATGTTCCATTTGTATGGTCAGATGAATGTGAGGAATGTTTTCAGAAGCTTAAGACCTTGTTGACTACCGCACCTATCCTCACCTTGCGGGTAGAGGGTAAGAACTTCATCGTCTATTGTGATGCATCCTATTCGGGTTTGGGTGCAGTGCTAATGCAAGAGAAGAATGCGATTGCTTATGCTTCAAGACAATTAAAAGTGCATGAACATAACTATCCAACTCATGACTTGGAATTGGCCGCGGTAGTGTTTGCATTGAAGCAATAGAGGCATTATTTATATGGGGTTAAGTGTGAGGTCTATACGGACCATCGTAGCCTACAGTATGTCTTTACTAAGAAAGATTTGAATTTGAGACAGAGGAGATGGATGGAACTACTGAAGGACTACGACATCACTATCTTGTATCATCCGGGAAAGGCGAATGTTGTGGCAGATGCCTTGAGTAGGAAGGCCAGAAGCATGGGAAGTCTAGCTCATTTGCAAGCTTCTAGACGCCCATTGGCTAGAGAAGTGCAGATTTTGGCTAATGACCTTATGAGGTTAGAAATAAATGAGAATGGAGAATTTTTAGCTTGTGTAGAGGCAAGATCTTCTTTTCTTGATCAGATTAAGGGGAAACAGTTTGATGATGAGAAGCTAAGTCGAATCCGAGATAAAGTGTGGTATTGAGGCTTGAGCCCTCATGGATGAACTTGATGGTATTTATTGACGATTATAATACTTGTTGTTGCTACATGTTGAGTTTATAGTTGATTTATAATATTTCTTGATATATATTATCTTCTATTTTGAGTTAGCCGATGATATCTACTCAGTACGTGTGGTGGTACTGACCCCCTACTTTATTGTTTTCCTCTTGTTATTTGTGTAATGCAGCAAACGTTCCGTCAACTTCAACTCCGCAGTAATTCAAGCCAGTCTTCGTCACACCGGATCTTCAGGGTGAGCTAACGCTTCTAGCTTGGACTGGATCTTCTTCTTCAAGTCTTGATGCCTTGAACTTTCCGGCATGGACTAGCTTTTTAGTTATTTTTGTTCTTAGACATTTTTAGTTTAGTAATTTGAGGATAGATGTTCTTGTGATGATGACTTCCAGATTTTGGGGATGATAATAATAGCTAAGTTGTTTTATTTATGAGTTTAAGTCTTCCGCATTATTTTCTATTGATATTATATTGAAATGTTAAGGTTTAGATGGGTTGGTTCGCTCACATAGGAGGGTAAATGTGGGTGCCAGTCGCGTCCCCGAATTGGGTCGTGACAAACTATCAATCCTCATAAGTCCTACTCTGTAAGTCATTCAAAGAAACTACGAAAATTAGTGTCTTACATAACTTGTCAATTATCTAAATGATAAATAAGAAGATATTTCTATCTTATTAAAGGGTGTTTGATATGTCTCTCAAACTAAGGATTCTGAGGTGAAACATTTTTCCTCTGAAAATATCTTACAGAACGTAGTGCATGAAGATGAGACGACAATATAAAGTGTTGTTCTTCCTTCATATGTAGGACCTTCTTCTGTGGCAGAGTAAAGAGCATTTAAATATGCAAATCCCAATTTTAGTGATTTTGACAAGAAAAATTATGAATAGTACTTTAAGGTATGGAAAGTATTGGCTTCCTATGATTCCCTGGATACCATGCCTAGTTTATATGCAATCCTCCGGAAGATTTATCTCCTACATTAAAATTGCACATAACATTATTATAGCTAGAGCCGCTAAATTAAGATTAAAACAAATGACCATCAGAGGGCTTTCCAACTACTTGTGCTAGGTGTAGTCTAGGAAACATAGAAGACATTTAAGATCATTATATGCTCTCACATTTATTTTGTGCAATGAATCGAACAACTTGATGTGCTCTAGTTTCACGGCATTTATAATTCATTTCATTTAAGAGTAGTGTGAGTCAAAATTCTTTTTGTCGTGATTTTAACAAGTTTTTTAGTCTTTTTTTTATAGTAAAGATGTTCACATTGTGAGGGAAGAAAACAACTAAACATAGTGTAGAACCAAACCTACAGAGGCAATCGACGGACCATAGATCGTGATTGTAGATGAGAACCTAAGGCATTATAGGAAAATAAGGGAAGTCTTACTTTGTGTGGAACTGAGAGAGGAATCGACAGTGTGTTGAATTATCGATGGACCGTAAGTTAACCGTTGATTGGTTTAGAGAAGTTTCCACTACCTTATTTTTAAAGATTCTAAGTAGAAGTTTCGACTACCTTATTTTTAAAGATTCTAAGTATGGAGATATAAAGGAGCATTGACGGCCCGTAAATAGATCGATGAATCGTACTTTTGGTCTATCATTTGATTCAGAGAGGGTGTCATCCGGTGGGCAAAAAAATTTCTATGTCCTGATTGATGGAAATGTCAGATCAGGGTTTACCCCCTAGACGTAACCGGCATAGTGGTCATCTTTGAGGATTAAGACTAGCCTCTTACTTTACATCACCACATTCTTAAGTCAAATTTAGCGGAAAATTTAAAGCTTTAATTACTTCTACATTGGAGGTTTAAATAGACCTTTACATACACATAATTATATATATATCGAGTATACATAGACCCTTTGTATAGAAAGGTTACATAGCCTTCTACTTTATTGCACATAAATATATACAAACATAGAAGATAGTCTTAAGGATTGTCTCATGTCATACCATCTAAAGACTATAGCAATATGGGCATAACACTACATCAATGTAAAGAAGCCACATATAGGCTTATACAAATCGTACTCACATGAAATTGGAATGAACATAAAATTGTTAGAAAAACAACGCAACTTTATAAGCGAGATATTGGCATCGCCGTCAGAAAGTGAGGACCTACCCACTTGGATGATAGAGAATATTCAAGCCTTCTTCAAGTCATCTCGAATGAGACTTCAACGACTGGAACCTAAATTATTTGGGAAAGAGGAAGAAAACGGGGTTAGTACTACAGATGCACTATGCATGAGACCATATGCACATGTATTTATAAAACATGCTAAGAAAAAGACATATCTATAAGTATGCATCTTTCTTTAAAACTTATATGCATATTCAACAATGCCACACCAAACAGTAATTCACATTTGTTAAGTCATAGACATGATCATCACAATACCACAACATAAAGTCTAGTCCAACCAAACATTCCCACTATACAAGTAGAAGCATATTCAAGTAACTCTACATCAAATTCATATTAAACAATAAGCATGAATAGGAGTACATTTAATAAGAAAAACAAAACAATTACCCATGTACCCCTATCATGTCAACAAGTGAAATAACTAAGAAAAGCCCCATAACCTTACTCAATCAAATAACCTGACAAAAATCATGACTAAAAACCTTCGTCATATAACATGACATTTACATATACATCTCATCTTATTTTACAATCTAAACCAACACGTACTCATAATTGAACTAGTCAACATATAGTATCAATAACGTGCAAGTCCTTCATATACATATCATATATCATCATACACATAAACATAGATAAGAACATCCTCTTAAAACTCCCCTCAAGGCTAAGTAGTGCAATGTTTAGACAGAGTCCCATACCCCTACCTAGACTGAGCTATACCCCTTAGGTTATCCTAGTTAGAGTCTACTCTTTAATTCATTTTACCTTTTGGGAAAATCTTTCCCTAACCTACATAGAACACATGAGCTAATGTGGAATCCGATGTAATAAAACGCTACACTGAAAGAAGGCGAACTACTTTCCAAGTTGTACCAAAACATAGAACATAGCAGTTACATTGATCCACTAGCTAGTATTCATATGTGGGAGACATACCTCAAGAACTAGGAGATATATTTGACAACCTCTTTATGATCCAGGATTTGTAATCTCCAATCTCAAGAGTACTTTACTACTCCTACCTTCCCTATGTGTGAAGGGACACTCCTCAATCTAGTTCGATCGGTACTAAGCTAGAGTCTGTTTTTTAAATGTCTTTAAGCCTTTCATTATCAATGATAACTTAGTTTAGGTCATAGGGTATACCCCTTGTATAATATTCATCATAAATATCTCAATAGGAATTGTATGACCATAAGTCATTTCGTTACAATTCATATAATTGAGGTTAGCACATTAGCATTTCATATCATAACAATGCACATTGATAGTCATCACCATCTTTATCACACATACACCTTAATCAACCTCACAACATAGTCAAGACAATTCAATTCAACATCATACCATCATATAAACCCTAATGCAAGGCTTACTCCAATATAACATCATGACTTAACCACAATTATTCATAGTTGGACATAAAGATAGACATATAAAACTTACCAGTTCTCCTTCATAGTTTATCATTTAGGCCTTACCATAAACCGTCAATTTAATACAATTTATATTATCCACATCATAATTCATAATAAATATGATAACAATACTACATGAGTTACTATAATACCAATACTTAATCGTAAATGGAAGCCTAAACCAAGATACTTAGGTCAATTCCCCTAACCTAGATCACTTCTCAATAATTTCTTTGGAAGACTAAAATTTATCTCTTCATGATTAGTTTAACAAGATCCTCTAATAGTGATTTAACTAATAATCAAGTTAATTCAACCAATCACAATCCAATTCACTTCAAGATCAAACAAAGGCTTAAGGGTTAAGGATTATGTCTTTCTTTGTAGATCAAAACATCACAAATTTTCCTAATCAAGTTAAATTATATGTTAATATATTCATATTATCCATAAAAAATCATAAAGAATTCAATTCATAACCTTAATTTCTAGATTGATAAGAACCCACCTGAAAACCTAACTTTTGAAGATATTTTGAAGGATTTGAGAAATGAGGTCTCAAAGGTGAATTAGATACCATACCTTAACGTTTGATGAAGATTTAATTGTGAAATCATCCCTTTACAGCCCCCAAAACCTCCCCCTAGATTTTCTTAATTAGGTGTCTTCAAATAGAGAGAGAAAGAAGTGAGAAGAATGAGAGTTTATTTTTGTGAGTTGTATTTAGACTAATGAGGGTTGGGGTATGTATATGTGGGTTAAATTAGTTAATTTATCTTTCTTTAATCCCCAAATAACCCCTAAAACCCTTAATTATTTTATTGGACTTAACTTAAATTGTGCAGAAAAATGGACCCTCTCAGACGGAACCCGGCGATGGGCCGTCAGTGAATCGAGGGTTGATCACCCCTCTGTCCTACACAACTGTTGTCTTGGTCAGAGAATTGTGCAGGAGCGGGATCCATAAATATGGCTAAGTGTGGGACAAAAGTGGTTATCGATGCCCCATTAATCCATATACGAGTTGTTGATGGCTTCTCGTGGTTGCACACTGCCTAGGCAATGTTGCCTACTACGTGCTAGGTCCTCCTCAAGGGCCCTTGATTTGTCTTTGGGGAGTCATACCCCAACGTTAAAGAAACGAATCATATTTAACAATTGTACACATACTTCCACCTAATTTCATTGTTTTGCCACTCCTAAAAGCTAGTTAGATAGGCTATGGCATGCTAGTACCCTTAAAACTAGTTTCCAAACGTCATTGACATTCTTGGACGTTTGGTTCATAGACTTCCTAAATGACCTATATTCTTTAAAATAAGTCTTAAAAAGGTGCTTAGACCCCATGTAACCTATTTTAGGCTTTAAGACTCGTCTTGGATTTTCGAAGTGTTACATTATCCCCCCTCCCTATAAAAACATTCGTCCCTAAATAACACTAAATTCTTTTGAAGGAATGAATAGACTCAAGACTAACAGACCAACTATTCAACAACATCAATTCAACATAAAACATATCATTTCAAAAAGGCAAATTTCAAAAATCCAATTATCAATCATAAGGCTCAAACACTTCATCATGAGACATTTCATTCTCGCAACACACATGAGCTTAACATATATTAAATCAGTCAATTACCACAAAGTTTAACTTGTAAATATGTCACATAACTTTTCAAAAAGAGTCACCATGTCAAAATGCATTACATAACTCAAACAAACCAAAAAGGAAAATTTTCAAGTTTCAATTGCACTTCACTTTAATGCAACCCAACTGCACATTTTTGCAAAAGTTCACCAAAAATCATGAAACTTCAATTTCTAGTAACATTTATATTATTAAAAAGAATGACTAAAATTAGTTATCAAAAAGTTGAGGGTAACGGCACTTCATGTCGGCCTCTGCGTCCCGTGTTGCACCCTCAACGAAGTGATTCTTCCACAACACTTTTACACAAACCACTTCTTTATTCCTTAACTTCATTAATTGTCTACCAAGAATTTGGATCGGAACTTCCTCATTAGAGAGGTTATCATTAAAATCAAGACCCTCAATATAAAGAATGGACTCGGGATCCCTAATATACTTTTTAGGCATGGAAACAAGGAAAACCGGATGAACAAAAGCCAATGCACTAGGAAGTTTCAATTCATAAACAACCTTAATAACCCTTTGCAAGATTAAATAGGAATCCATATAACGAGGAATCAACTTTCCTTTCTTGCAAAATCTAACCACCATTTACATTTGTGAAATTTTCAAATACACCTTATTAGTTTCTTCAAACTCCAAATCCCTTCTCCTATGATCGACATAAGAAGTTTGCCGACGATAGGCCGTTTGCAACTTGTTCCTTATGATATGAACCTTTTCCAATGTCTTATAAACAAAGTGGGGACAAAGATATGAAGGCTCACCCACTTTAAACCATCCAATAGTACATTACACCTCCTAAAAAACAAGGGTTCATAGGGAGCCATGGAAATGGATGAATGAAAACTATTACTATAAGCAAACTCAACCAAAGGCAAATGCTTATCCCAATTCCCTTTACAATCAATAATGCAATACCTAAGCATATCCTCAAGGGTTTGAATAGTGATTTCCGCTTGACTATCTGTTTGGGGATGAAAAGCAGTACTCAACTTCACCTTAATACCCAACCCTTTCTGGAATAACCTCTAAAACCTAGATGTGAATTTTGCACCACGATCTGATATGATGAATAATGGAATACTATAGAAACACACAAATCCAATCTATGAAAATCCTAGCATAATCTTAAGCCGAATAAATAGACTTGAAAGGAATAAAGCGAGTGGACTTAGTCAACCTATCCACAACAACCCATATGGAATCATACGACCTTTGAGTCCGAGTTAAACCCACTACAAAATCCACATTGATGTCTTCCCACTTACAAGTAGGAATTTGGATCTCTTGTAGTAAGCTACCCGACTTTTACTTATTGGCAATTCGGACACTTAGCAACAAACTTCGCTATGTCCTTTTTCATGCCTTCCCACCAATAAATTGTCACGCCAAAAACTACCCCCGAGAAGCAATCACGGAACCTTAGACCACAAGTGATCCCATGGTAACCATAATGGCATGATCATGAGCATATTAAAGATAATAAACTTAATTCGAAAGATAAATCATAATTCAAACTAAATAGATATTGAATACCAATATACTATAACTAAGATAAATTAAATACGAGATTAATACAAAGAAGTTATTAACTCAACACTAAGCTGAAACTATCTATGTCTTAAATAAGCCTCTAAATGATAAAAGTACTAGGACAAGCGCCAACTAAGTCTAGCAAAAACTGAAATTAAAGAACTAACTATTGGAAAGAAACTCATGAATATTGTACTCGTAGAATAAGGACTCACCACTGATTTTGCTCAACAGGAGATCGAGAATCGTTCTAAGCGTAATCAGGATGCTTAGAGCCTGAACCTGCATCACGAGAAGATGTAGTGCACGTATGTGTCAGTACTTGAAGGTACTGAGCATGTAGAATAGACTGAATCTAAAATAAAACATAACGGAACTTGCACAAAGCCAGTATAATAATCTTAACATGATATACTGAATTTCTAAATATTCAGATAACTGAATACAATGACCAATTTATAACATGCTGAAACTGAATACTGAATATACTAATAATTGGTAAATGCAGTGAAATCTTACTAATCTATGGGAGCTATTAATAACCGGTAATAAAAGTACATGAGCTAAATGTGGAGTCTGATGTATACGCCCCATAGAGAGGACCCAATATAATCTGTCAAAGGTATAAAGGCATGTTGGCGTGATCACTAAACTGACTGCCCTCAGAGGGGACTTACAACCTACTCGGCTTGTAGTTCTAGGACTAATTGGGTACATTGAACCCTAGTCCAACTAACTATTGTGCTAATCCCATTGATTTATCTAGTTAACTGATTATGTTTCAATTTTATGTAAATACTGGATATCTAAAAAACGAACATGAAAACTGAGAATGCAACATTTAATATGATAATAATGCATTAATACCGAGGCATGTATATATGAATAACATAAATATCTGACCTAGCATGTGTAATTTAAGAACTAAAGAAATACGTAGTTGGGGTTCGGAAATTCATGCGATAAACTGAATAATATTTTTTCAATCTGATTTGGAACATATATATGTAATAAATTAATGATGTTCTATCGAAGTTGTAGAAACCCTAGGTTTTATCATGATAAGATAATAACGAACAAACTTAAAACTAGGGACCCAATGGTTGAAAGGATCCCACTAGTGAATACTCACATACCTGGTAATGAAATCTACGAAGAAATACTTAGATTTAGTGGCTGGAACTGCTAGAATATTTCTACGTTATTGAACTAGGGTTCTTAACCTTTTTCTCCTTTCTTGCTTTTAATTTTGTAAGTGTTTGATTAATGATTTGACATAGGTAAGTTTAAGTTATATTTCTAAGCTTAAACTTACTAAAATCTGATGATTTAGGGTCAAAACGACATATCTAATGGTTAAAACAAAGTTGGAAAAGACCAAAAGACCCTTGAGTTAATTGTTGTCGGACAAAACGACGACCTGGATTGATGGTCCGTTGTTTGGGCCCGTAGGTTGGGCCTACTCGACAATACTTTACGAAAATGGGCATAACATTTTACTTAGAGGTATGATTTTACAAAGTTTGGTGTCTATGGAAAGATAATACAATTATCTATCTATGTGTATGGCATGAGACACCTAATTCATTTTGTGCTATGAGTTATGATCAATTGAAGTTGATCCAACTATATTTCCTCCTAACTGTCAGTTAATTTCCACCTACGGTCCGTAGGTCCATCTACGGACCGTGCTGGTCAATCGTGGTTCTTTTCAGAGAGTGGGTGTCGATCGACGAACACGACTATGAACCATAGTCTAACATATGGACTGTAGGTCCATTCGTCATTTGACACTTTTTCATGTTTTTTTGGGCTGATATTTTTTGGGGTTTCTGACTAAATCGACGGATTTGTAGGACGATCCGCGGGTCAGGCTACGGTCCGTTGAAAGAACCGTCGACTGCACCTTCATATTTTCTAAAAAGCTGATTTGTGGTCTGTTTATGATACAGGATGTTACATTATCTATCCCTTTGGAGAATTCATCCTTGAATTAATACTAAACTAGCTGAAATAGAGGGAGAGAGCTGCAATCCCTACTACTAAATATGAGAACTAAGTTACTAACTGAATTGAGTTCCGAGAACATAAAATACAGTAAGACTGCAAGTACAATTGAGTGAACATGATTCTAAGACTTAATTCATGCATGAATGACTGAAAAGATGAAGAGGAACTATCACCTCAAGCTTGAGTGGAATCGGAAGGAAAGAGGTGAGGATACTTGGCTCTCATGGCTGCTTCTGCTTCCCAAGTAGCTCCCTCTGCGAACTGACTACTGCATCAAACCTTGACTGAAGTGACTTCTTTATTTTTCACCCCCCCAACCCGACAGTCAAAAATCTCAAATAGTAAATCCTCATAACAAAGACTATGTCTCACCGCCACACTCTCTAATGGCACTACAGAGACTGGGTCACCTACACACTTCTTCAATAGTGAGATGTGGAAGATCGGATGCACTGCTGCTAATTCTGTTGGCAACTCTAACTCATATGCCACCTTGCCAACCCTTTTCAATATCTTTTAAGGGCCTACATATTTAGGAATAATATTCCCCTTCTTTCCAAATATCATCATCCCTTTTATATGTGATACTTTGAAGAAAACCCAATTATCAACCTGGAACTCTAGTTCCCTTCTCCTTACATCTGCATAAGATTTCTATCAACTCTAGGTTGTCTTAAGTCTCTCTCTAATGAGTTGCACTTTCTCCATAGCATATAGGACTGAACCTGGCCCTATTAAAGCTGCTTCACCTACTTCAAACCAACCAACAAGAGATCTACACCTACCCAATACAAAGCCTTATAAGGGGTAATCTGAATGTTGGAATTGTAGCTATTGTTGTAGGCGAACTCAATCAGAGGAAGGTGATCATCCCAACTACC
This sequence comes from Solanum corneliomulleri, assembly GCA_027704805.1. Taxonomy (NCBI): domain Eukaryota; kingdom Viridiplantae; phylum Streptophyta; class Magnoliopsida; order Solanales; family Solanaceae; genus Solanum; species Solanum corneliomulleri. The sequence goes on from JAKWIY010000197.1 coordinate 24,243, forward strand.
ATTAATATAGATCACTCAAGATCTCAACATATCTTCTAGGATCTGAATGGTACGCTCTGCATGTTCATCCATCTGTGGATGAAATGTTGTAACTTGAGTACCAAGACCCTTCTGAAATGACTTCCAGAAATAAGAGGTAAGCTGAAGACCTCTATCTAAGATGATAGACACATGAACCCATGCAATCTTGTAATTTCATTTATATAAAGCTTTTCATAGTCCTATGACGAATCCTTAGTCTTGACTACTGAAAAGTGGTAAGACTTAGTCATCTTTTAAACTATCACCCAAAAAGAGTCATGTTGTGTGCGAGTACGAGGTAACCATGTGATCAAATCCATATTTATCATATCCCACCTCCAATTAAGAATATCGATCTCTTTAGGTCATACCTCCTGGTTTCTGATGCTCTACCTTGACTTGATGGAAATGGGGGCACTTACTCACAAAATCTTCTATATACCTCTTCATGCAATTAAATAAACTTCCCGCAGGTTGCGATACATCTTAGTGGGACCTGGATGAATAGAATATCATGAATTATAGGATTCTACAAGGATATACTTTAGTAAGTCACTCGCATCAGGAACACACAATTTACCCTTGTAGCGAAGTACACCATCACCCATTTGGGAGAAAACCTCCACTCTCTTATTGTGGAGTGCACCCTTATGTTCAAGCAAGATTGGATCAATGTGTTGTTTTTCCTTAACTTCCTCTACCAAAGAAGATTTTTCCCAATTCTGAACTTTTACACCACTGTCTGATATGCTCATAAGGCCAACTCCTAAGCGAGCAAACCTATGAACATCCTTCACTAGATTCTTCCTTTCTTCCTTAACATGGCTACACTACCCATGGATAATCTACTAAGAACATCTACTAATACATTGACCTTACAAAGATGATACTGCGCACTCATATCATAATCCTTAATGAACTCAAGCCATCTCCTCTTGCAAAGATTTAACTCTTTTTGGGTGAACACATATTGAATTCTCTCATGATCAGTGAATAAACCTACATGAACACTATACCAGTTGTGTCTCCATATCATGAGTGCAAACACCACTAATGCAAGCTCCAGATCATGGGTTGGATATTTATTCTCATGACTATTAAGTTTTCTAGAGGCATAAGCTATAACCTTATCTCGCTGCATCAACACACAATCTAGGCTAACTCTGGATGCATCACCATAGATCACATAACCATTTGAACCCACTGGTAGAGTCAAGATAGGAGCTGTAGTAAATCTAGTTTTCGATTATGTGAAGTTTTTATAACAATCATCTGACCATTTAAACTTGACTATCTTCTAGTTAACCCAGTCAATGGTGAGGCGATGGATGAAAATGCTTCCACGAACCTTCTATGATAAACAGCTAGATCTATGACACTTCTTATATCTGTAGTAGAGGTAGGCCTAGGCCATTGTTTCACTTCTTCTATCTTATGTAAATCCACTCAGATCCCTTCTCTAGATAAAATGTGACCAAGGAAAGCAACGAATTGCAACATGAACTCACATTTGCTAAAATTAGAGAATAATTGGTGATATTTGAGAGTGTTTAGAACAATTCTCAAATGATTAAAATGTTCTTCCGCTTTTCTAGACTAATTGAGGATATCATCAATAAAAATGATAAAGAACAAGTCCAAGTACTGCTTGAATGCTCTGCTCATCAAATTTATGAAAGTTGCAGGAGCATTGGTTAGTCCGGACAACATAAATACAAATTAATAATGACCATATCGAGTTTTGAAGGATGTTCTTAGAATGTTGCTATCTCCGAATCTAAGCTTATGATAAACAGATCTGAGGTCTATATTTGAGAAGTGACTAGAACAACGAAGTTGGTCAAACAAGTCATCAGTCTTGGGGATGGGATACTTATTCTTTATTGTGACCTTGTTCAACTATCTAGAGTCGATGCTCATTCTAAGAGAACCATCTTTCTTCTTTACGAACAACACTAGCGCACCCATGGTGAAATACTAGGTATGATGAAGCCTTTATCTATTAGGTCTTTCAATTGCTCTTTCAATTCCTTAAGCTCTGCTGGAGCCATTCTACGAGGAGGAATAAAAATAGTCTTTATATAAGGTAGAAGATCAATTCCAAATTCGATGTCCCTTTCGTGATGGACTCCGAGAAGATCTTCTAGGAACACTTCTAGAAACTCACACACTACTGGAACTGTCTCAAGAGTTGGCGTTTCAAAGCTGGAATCTTTAACCTGAATTAGATGATAGAGATAAATCTTAGAGATCATCTTTCTAGCCTTAAGGTAAGAAATAAATAGACCCATAGGCGCTAAGACACTACCCTTCCATTCTAAGATTGGTTCGTCAGGAAACTGGAAACAAAAGTTCCTAGTTCTACAATCGAATGAGGCAAAAAGGAATATAACCAATCCATACCTTTACATCAAAGTCTACTATTTCTAACTCTACAAGATCAGCTGAGGTGACTTTATTAGAGATTGTGAGAGGGAAATTTATGTATACCCGTCTAGCTATAACTGGGTCACCGACTGGAGTTGAGACTGAGAAAGGTTCTGAGAGAGTTTTTAGACTAACACTCTATTAGGCTACCATGTAAGGAGATACAAAAAAAAGAGTATCCCTTGGATATAATAATGCATAAACTTCAAGGTCAAAGACAAGTAATGTACCAATGACTACATCAGGAGAACCTTCCTGATCCTGGCAAGCATGAAGAGCATACAACCTGTTCAGGCGTAGACCCCCACTTGGACCAGATGAGTTACCGTGCTGAGTCGGGTGACTTGCTGGTGATTCTGAAGTTGTACACTGAGCTCTACCATTTAAACCTTCTTGACCCTGTATATAAGAACGATCCCTCAACATGTGACTAGACTAGCCGCACCCAAAATATTCCTCATTTCCTATGGGACACTCGCCCAGATGGTTCTTACATCACTTAGGGCAAGTGGGAAAAGTTTTGGTGCGTGAAACACTTCCCTGAGACTTAGTTCCTGGTGCTCTACCCTTCTAGTCGTACTGGTTCTTGGAGTATGTAATACTAGCTGACGAAGGGGCTGAGTTGAAAACTTCTACTGACTCTACAAGCGATTTTCACCACCCGATTTCTTCTCAGAATAGTCATAGTTCCCAATCCTAGACTTCTTATTCTCCTTAGCCTGTTCTCTAAGCTTATAACCCTAATCCTTCTGAGCATAAGTCATAAGCCTAGAGATAGTCATATCTCCCAGTAATATAGCAGTTCTGCACTCAGTTTTCATACATTTGACACTCTATACAAGAACTTATTCATCTGAGCCTTGGAGTCAGCAACTATGTGAGGATCATACCTAGAGAGTTTGTTAAGCTTGATCCAATACTCTTGTACCGCCATGTTTCCCTGCCTTAAGTTCATGAATCCTTGGGCTTTTGCTCCTCTTAGGTAATTGGGAAAAACCTTTCTAGAAATGCCTCATTAAAGCAATCCCATGTAATTGCAGCTGCATCTGTACCTCTATTTTCCTTCCACTGAGTGTACCTGATATGAGCAACATCCTTCAACTGGTATGATGCAAACTCAACCCATTCATTCCCAGCGACTTGCATCACATCAAAGAACTTCTTGATCTCATCCAAGAAATTCTAAGGATCCTCATTAGTTTGTGATCCTAAGAACTAAGGTGGATTCATCCTAACAAAGGCACACACCCTTTATGCTACTTATCCACCATTTTCTTTGAAATGAGCATGAACCTAATTGTTCTTGTTAGTCATACTCTAAGCCAACATCTGTATGTCAATCCTGAATTCATCTTGAAGATTTCTTGATCTGGGACCAAAGGAGCTGGTTTCCATTCCTAACGTTCGCATTCCTAGGGTTAGCTCTATGAGGAGGTATGATCTGAAATGTAAAATGTTAAGTTAGAATGGAATAAAATCATACCTCATGCATGATAACAGACACAAAAAAGTGAAATTTTATCCTAAAACATTTCATACCCTCCCTCTCATTACATGTGGTGCACTTCACATTAATCAAAAGGAATCTACTTAGTGCGGTTTTTTAGACATCCTAGGACACTCTAAAATAGTTCTCTGATACCATGTTTTGTCACGCCCCAACCTACCCCCAATACGAGTACACGAAACCTAGGACCATAAGTGATCCCAAGCTAACCCTGCTGGCATGATCATGAGCATACTAAAGATTGTAAAGTTAATGCGGAAGATAAATCATAATTTGAACCTAAAAGATGGAGAATACCCATATAATATAACTGGGATAAATGAAATACTGATGAGATTAATTAAAAGAAGTTATTAACTCAACACTATGTTGAAACTATCTAGGTCTGAAATAAGCCTCTAAATTACTAGAAAAATTGGGATAAGCCCCGTATAAGTCTTGCAAAACATAATGTAAAGGACTAAACACTGAAAAAGAAACTCATGACTATTGTCCTCAGAGAATAAGGACTTACTACTGAATCTGCTGAATTGGAGATTGGGAATCGATCTAAGTGTGATCTGGATGCTGAGAACCTGAACCTACATCACGAGAAGATATGGTGCACGTATGCATCTGTACTTGAAGGTATTGATCATGTAATATAGAATAAAGCTGAAATAAAACATAATTGAACAAGCAGAAAGGAAGGATAATAATCTGAACATGATACACTAAATTTCTGAATATTGAGATAACTAAATGCAATGACCAATTTTTTAACATGCTGAAACTGAATACTTAATAAACTAATAAATGATCATTGCAGTGAAATATGACAGATTTATGTGATCTACTAATAACTGATAATAAAATCACATGAGCTAAATGTCGAGTCCCATGTATACACCCCCATCGAGAGGACCCAATATACAATTACAAAGGTGTAAAAGGATACTCTCGTCATCACTAAGTTGATTGCCCACATAAGGGACTTACATTCTACTTGGCCAGTTGTTCTAGAACTAATTAGGTACGTTGAACCCTAGTCTAACTCGGTATTATGCTACTCCCATGGATTAATGTAGTTAACTGATTATGCCTGAATTTTTCTGTAAATACTTGATAGCTAAAAAATGAACATGCAAACTTAGAATGCAACATTAATATGATAATTATGCATTAATAACTGAGGCATGTATAACCGAAAAACTGAAATGTCTGACCAAGCGTGTGTAATTTAAAAACTAAATAAATACATTTCTACTGTTCTATTAATTCATGTGTAAACTTAATAATAAAATTTCAATTTGATTTGGAACATATATTTAATAAATTCATGATGTTTTATCAAAGTTCAAGAAACCCTAGGTTTTATCAAGATAAGAGTATCAAGAACTGACTGAAAACTAGGGACCCAATGGGTGAAAGGAACACACTAGTACAATTCGACATACCCGGTGATGAAATACATGGAGAAATATTTAGATTTCGGGCTGGAAGTGCTGAAATATTTTTGCGTTCTTGAACTAGGGTTCTTGACCTTTTTCTCCGTTTTTGCTTCTAATTTTCTAAGATATTGATTAATGATCTAACTTAGGTAAGTTTTAGTTATCTTTCTAAGCTTAAACTGATTAAAATCTAATGATTTAGGGTAAAACGACGTATCTTAGGGTTTAAAAAAAGTGACAAAAGACCAAAAGACCCCTGAGGTTATTGCTATCACACCAAATGACGACCTGCATTGGCAGCCGTCGTTCCATCGACAGTCCGTTATTTGGGTCAATAGGTTGGGCCTGCTCGATAGTCCTTTACTAAAAAAGGCATAACTTTTTACTTGGAGGTCCGATTTTAGCAAGGTTGGTGGCTATAAAAAGCTAAATCAATTATCTATATATGGGTATATCATGGAACACCTAACTCATCTTGTGATAAGAATTATGATCAATTGAAGTTGACACAACTGCATTTTCCCCGTAACTTTCTGTTAATTTCCATCTGGACTTACGAACCGTGCTGGTCAATCATGGTTCTTGTCAGAGAGTGGGTGAAGGGGGTGTCGATCGGTGGACACAAACTACTAACTATAGTGTAACCTACAAATTGTAAGTCCGTCTGTCATTCAACACTTAGTTAAATTTTTCTCGGCTTTCGGACTCAATCGATAGATGTGTAGATTAAGCTATGGGTCAGGCTATGGACCATTGATGGAACCATCGAATGCACTTGCACATTTTCAAAAAAGATGATTTTTGGTCTATTTTGGGTACGGGATGTTACAAAATTTCCCTTATATCATGGTACATTTTCGTCGAACCAGGATGAATGGACTAGCGTGACCCATGGGCTTCTTCAAAGATTCGGTCCCTCAACTCATCTATATCGGGAACATAAAATATCCCTTGGTACCTCCACACTTTATTTCCCAGAAGGAGAATGACTCATTTAACTTGTTGAGAACCGATTCTTTTAGCTTCATTAATGGTTGATCAAGATGTTGTTTGGACTTCATGTCAACCACTAAAGATGACCGGAGTAATGATGGACCATAGCACAACCATTTGGAGAACCTTCCTATCTCACTCCAAACCTAGATAACCTATGAACTTCCTTCACTAGGTCTTTCTTGGCTTCATCAATGTGAGATACACTACGCATAGTCATATGACATAGGACATCCGCAACCACATTAGCCTTACAAGGGTAATAGAGGACACTCATATCATAATCTTTCAAAAACTCTAACCACCTTATTTGCAGGAGGTTCAACTCTTTTTGGGTAAACACATATTGGAGACTCTTATGGTCGGTAAAGACATCAACATGTACACTGTAAAAGTAATGCATCAATAGTTTCAAAGCAAACACCACGACCGCTAACTCATGGTCATGAGTGTGATAGTTACTCTCATGTACCTTAGGTTTCCCAGAAACGTAGGCTACCACCTCCCAGTTGCATAAGCACACACCGTAAACCCACACCGGATGCATCACAATATACAACAAACCCTTTTGTACCCTTTGGTAAGGTCAATACCGGAGCAGAAGTAAGCCTTTCTTTCAAAACTTGGAAACTTTTCTCACATTCCTCTTACCACTCAAATTTCTTACACTTTTGGGTCAAAGTAGTCAAGGGAGCTGCAATGGACGCAAAACCATCCACGAACCTCCGATAATAACCCTCTAAACCCAAGAAACTCCTAATGTCGGTTTGAGTCAATAGACTAGGCCAATTGTTCACCGCCTCCATTTTCGTTGGGTCTACGTCAACTCCTTCGCTAGAGATGATATACCCTAGATATGCCACCTACCTCAACAAAAACTCAGACTTGCTATATTTTTCAAACAATTGATGTTCCTTAAGGGTTTTCAATAATACACTCAAATGACCCATATGGTCACTCTTATTCTTCGAATATACCAAGATACCGTCAATAAAGACAATGACAAATGGGTATAGGTAACTTTGAAACACCATGTTCATTAGGTCTATAAATGCCGCCGAAGCATTAGTGATACCGAAGGACATTACCAAGAACTCATAGTGCCCATAATTAGTTTGAAATGCTATCTTTGGTACATCCTCAATTCTGACCCTATGTTGGTGATACCCCGACCTCAAGTAAAATTTTGAAAAGTAGATCGCCCCTTGGAGTCGATCAAATAAGTTGTCTATCTGACAGTTAGGATACTTATTCAAAATAGTTACCTTGTTGACTTTGTAGTAATCAATGCACATTCTCAAGGATCTATCCTTCCTCTTTACAAACAATATCGGATCACCCCAACCCTTGTCTAGTAAATCCTTGAGTTGAGCCTTCAACTACTTCAATTTGACCGAAGCCATCCGATAAGGAGAAATTGAAATGGGATTTGTGTCCGGTAGAATATAAATAACAAAATTAATTTCCCGTTCGTGTGGAATACTTGGAAGGTAATTTGGAAAAACCTCCGGAAATTCATTCACTAAAGGGACCGACTCAAGGGGAGGAATTTCGGAGTCTAGATCTTGGACTCTTATAATATGGTATAGACAACCTTTAGATATCATTTTGCATTCTTTGAGACAAGAGATGATATGGCCTCTAACAATAGAGTTTCCCCCCTTCCACTCTAAAACGGGTTCATTTGGAAAGTTAAACTTCACCACCCTTGTCCGACAATCAATAGAAGCAAAACAAACATGCAACCAGTCCATACCCAATATTACATAAAAATCAAGCATATCAAGTTCTACTAGATCAACCTAAGAAACTCTATTAGGCAACATTGTAGGTTACTTTTTATGCACCATTTTTGCAACAACCGACTCACCCATACGTGTAGACACTATAAAAGGTACATGTAAAATATCGGGTAAAATATCAAACTTTTTTGCTACACGAGATGTAAAAAAATGACAAGGCATCACCCGGATCAAGTAAGGGATATGCATCATAGAGAAAAATTTCAACATACCGGTCACCACGTCGGGAGAATTATATTGCTCACCCCTAGATCGGAGAGCATAGACGTGGTTCTTTTTTTGAGCTTCTTTTGAACCACTTGCTTGATCTTGACCACTACCGTTGTCTTAATCCCTCACATTTGGGCAATACCTAACCTTGTGCCTAGTGTTACCAAAACCAAAACAATTGTCCGTCCCCTTAAGATAATCACCATAGTGCTTCTTGCCACACTTTTCACAAGTTGGCTTCTCGGTTTGGGAATTAGTACCTTTTCCCTACATGAATATAGGGTTATACACCCTATAACAACCAGCCTTTTGGAACTTGAAAGGGACATGAGTTGAAACCCGCTTCTTAAATCTAGGCTTGTCTTGTATCTCAAGCCTATTCTTTGACGAGAAACGTTCCTACTCTTCCTCCTAGCCCTTGCCTCCTCCACCTGCTTGGCATGCTCAATCAGACGAGAAATGTTCATTTTGTCATGTAGCATTGCCGAATGACACTCCTCTTTCAAATAATCCGACACCCTCATCACAAAGCAACTCATTTCATCTCTAGGATCGGAAACTAAAGAAGGATCATATTTCGACAACATAGTGAATTTGAAAGAGTATTCATGAACACACATACCTCCTTGGCAAAGGTTGATGAACTCCACCACTTTAGCCTCCCTAATCCCCGTAGGAAAGAACGGATTAAGAATAGACTTCTTGAAGATCTCCCAAGTGAAAGCACCACCTCTCAAGGTCATATTATCCATCGATTGCACAAACCATGCTTGAGAGACGTTGTTGAGTTGATAAGTGGCCAACTCGGCCTTTTCACTTGTGGATAACCCCATACCCGATAGTATCTTATAGACTTCATAAATGAATTCTTGTGGGTCGTCCTCTACCTTAGAACCGTAGAAAGTATGAGGGTTTATTCGAGTGAAGTTCCTAAGATAGGAAGACATAGTAGTGACTTGTTAAGGAGGACAACTTACAACCTCCCAGTTTTTGTGGGCCGTTATAGCTTGGACTGCCCGCTTGTGCTTGAGTGGTGATAGCTTGGTACATTTGAATAAGAGACGTCCTTATATTCTCATACGTCAAAGGAAGAGGATTGGCCGGTGCTTTCTCTATGTTAGCATCATCTGCAAGTGGAGGAACTTGATAACCATGGGGAGGAGCTCCGCATTGAAAATTTCCTCTTCATGTCTTCATGGCGCGTTCCTTCTTGTGTTCATTCTTCTTATAAGCAAAACAATAGAATTAGATGCAAATACACACCATAAGTATACTCTAATGGCAAAATACGAGATTTTCAAGAAAATTAGAATTTCGTAGGCGTCATGTAGGTTCCTATCCATAAGTATGGTGCGCTTCACAATTATGAACACAAACTTAGATAGACATGGTTGAGAGAGACATTGACTCTAAGATAATTGAACTTCATGCTCTGATACCAAGTTTGTCACATCCTTGTTTACCATCTACACATCGTCGTCCTCTTTGAGGACTAAGATTAGCCTCTTAGTTTACATCGACACATTCATAAGTCGAATTTAGCATGAAATATTAAAAGTTTTATTACTTCTACATTGAAGGTTAACATAGACCTCTACATACACATAATTATATATATATATATATATATATATATATATATATATATATATATATATATATATATGTGTGTGTGTGTGTGTGTGTGTGTATTGAGTATACATAGACCCTTCGTATAGGAAGGTTAATAGCCATCTACTTTTATTGCACATAAATATAAACATAAGATAGAAGATAGTCTTAAGGATTGTCTTATGTCATACCATCTAAAGACTATAGCAATTCGGTCATAACCCTACATCAATGTAAAGAAGCCACATATAGGCTTATACAAATCGTACTCAAATGAAAATGGAATGAACATATAAGTCTTAGAGAAACAAAGCAACTTCATAAGTAAGATATTGCCTCGCCCTCGGAATGTGAGGACCTACCCACTAGGATGATAGAGAATATTCAATCCTTATTCAAGTCGTCTCAAATGAGACTTAAACAACCGAAACCTAAAATATTTGGTAAAGAGGAATAAAATGGGGTTAGTACTCCACATGTAATAAGTATGAGACAAAAATATTGACTAACACCCTTCTTTATATAACATGACATTTAGATATACATTTCATCTTATTTTACAATATAAACCGACATGTACTCATAGTTGATCTAGTCAACATATAGTATCAATAATGTGAAAGTCCTTCATATACATATTATTAATCATCATAGACATAAACATACATAAGAACATCCTTCTAACACTCTCCTCAAGGCTAACTAGTGCAATGCTTAGGTAGTGTCCCATACCCCTACCTAGACTAAGCTAGACCCCTTAGGTTATGCTTGTTAGAGTTCAACTCTTTAATTCATTTTATCTTTCGGGAACATGTTTCCCTAACCTACAAAGACCACATGAGCTAGTGAGGAATCCAGTGTCATAAAACCCATCGAAAGAAGGCGGATGACTGTCCAAGGTAGTACAAAAACATAAAACTTAGCAACTACGTGGATCCACTAGCTAGTAATCATATGGGGCCAACATTGTTCAAGAACTAGGAGATATAATTGGTATCCTTTTTATGCTCCATGCATTGTAGTCTCCAATCTCAAGAGTAATTTAGTGCTCCTACATCGGTGCTATGCTATATTCCCTTTTTGAAATGTCTTTAAACATTTATTATTAATCATTGCTTAGTTTAGGTCATAGGGTCTACACCTTGTATAATCATCATCATCAATATCTCAATAACAATTGTATAAGTTTATGTTCTTTTATTATAATTCATATAAGTGAGGTTAAGACATTTGAATTTCATATCATAATAATGCACACTGATAGTCATCACCATACTTATCACACATACACCTTAAAACACCTCACAACATAGTCAAGACATTCCAATTCAACATCATACCATCCTATCAACCCTAATACCAGACTTACTAAAATATAACATCATGACTTAACCACAATTAATCACAGTTGGGAGTGAAGATAAAGATCATAAAACATAACAAGTCTCCTCCATAGTTAATCATTTAGGCCTTGCCATAAACCCTCAATTCAATCTAATTTAGATTATCTGCATAATAATTCAATAATCAATATGATAACAATTTGAAGAGTTACTATACCATAATTCAATACTAAATAAAAGCCTAAAACAAGATACTCAGGTCAATTCCTCTAACCTAGATCACTGATCAATAGCTAGTATTATACAATAAAAAGCATAAAAAATTCAATTCATAATCCTAATTTCGAGATTGAGAAGAACACACATGAAAACCCAACTTTTGAAAACATTTTTAAGGAACCCTTTGAGGAAAGAGGTCTCAAAGGTGAATTAGATCCCATACCTTAATGTTTCATGAAGATTCGTTGGTGAAATCATCCCTTTCAAGCCCACAAAACCTCCCCTAGCTTGTCTTCAATGGTGTCTTCAAATAGAGAGAGAAAGAAGAGGGAAGGGAGAGAGTTTAATTTTTTTTGTATTAAGGCTAATTAGGGTTGGGGTGTTTATATGGGGGGTTAAATTAGTTATTTAATCTTCCTTTAATACCCAAATACCCCTAAAACCCTTTATTAATATAATTTTACTTAACTTAAATTGTACAGAAAAATGGAACATCGCAGACGGAACCCCGTCAACGTGCTATTTGTGAATCGACGGTTGGTAACCCCTCTGTCCTGCACAACCATCGTCTTGGAAAGAGACTTCATCAGGTGAATGCTCTATAATTTGGCTAAGTGTTTGACGATGGTGGGCATCGATGCCCCGTGGATCCACACGAGAGCTGTTGATGACTTCTCGTGGTTGCAAACTGCCTAGGAAGTGTTGCCTCCTACATTCTAGGGTCCTTCTCAAGGGGCCTTGTTTTGTCATTGGTGAGTCGTACTCGTACTTTTCAACCACGAATCATCTTTAACACTTTTTATACACACTTCGATCTAATTTCATGGATTTCAACTCTTATAAGCTAGTCAAATAAGCTAAGGCACGCTACTACCCCTTAAAATTAGTTTTTGAACTTCATGGACATTCTTGGATGTTTTGGCTCCTAAACTTCCTAAATGACCTATATTCATTAAATTTGGTATAAAAATAGTGTTTAGACGCATGGAACCTATGCTAGGATTTAAGAATCATTTTTTGATTTTTGAAGTGTTACAAGAAGCAATCCACGAAACATCGATTGATCGACAGTCCGTCAACAACACCACTCTCAAAACGAAAAAGTATAAATGAAAGAGATTTAAGAAGAAAGATCGTAAACACAGTTAGTTATAGTGTCTTGATACAAGAATATCCATGAGATAACAATATTTTACTAGCCATTCAGATCAAATCATTATTTTGCGAAACTGTCATACTATGAGACATGAGTACATATATTAATAGGTTGAACTCATGATGCTTAATCCCATAACTGTATGGATAAGATTGAGATCCATGGGCTAAAGTCTTTCCCTCTCATTTTTGAAACTAAGCTTAGACCTTAGTCTCTCTGTAGTGTATAAGCATAGCTCATAGACACAATTATTATATTTGGAATATCAACAAGATGTTGTAATAACTTTTCTTGAGGAATACTCATTATTACTAATGGATTGATATACATCACAAAATCTTTCGAAAGACATCATTATATCATCCTCCACACTTTACTTGGTTTCTGATCATATCATCTCCCCTTTAATTTTACAATTTAGACTTGTAAATTATCGATCTATACAATTGTATCCACACAGTTCTATATTCCCTTTACTCTCTTGAATGTCTTATTTTGGCTACTAAACTCTCCAAAAGATGTTTCTAATACTTCTTCTAAGACTTTTTCTAATATACTTCTCGTAACTTCTTTTGGCTTATATAAAAGACATTTTATAAGCGTTACCCACACTAAGTTAATTAGAACCTTTTCTGATTAAATAAAATCTTGGGACACCTCTTAAAGTTATTGTTAGTATAATGAATTAGTGTAACACCTTGTATCCGAAAAAGGGCTAACTATAGCTTTCTAGGTGCAGCAACATCCAAACCACGTAGGCCATTCACGGCCCAGGGAGTGGACAATAGACTGTTGAGTAGAGCTCAACTACACTTCATATGATACGAGGTGTAGAAAATTGTAATTTAGTATGAGTTGGGGTAGATCCCACTAGGAGAAGTACAATTTCAAATTCAATTATGAAGCTATAACCCGATTTAAATAGTTGTAAGAATAGAAAATTTTGGAGACTTTTATTTAAATAAAAAGTTGACAGACATGTCCTGTGGGGGATTTTTAAATCAGATAGCAATCACAAACACAATAAACCATAAGAGTAATCAAATGACTAAGGCTTGGAGGAATGGCAAGCTGTTATTAACTTGTACTTATAAGGTTTTTCCTGTTCACACCTTAAAAACCCAACACCAACTGATTTCCAATTCTCAATAAATAGGTGCTAGGTTATTACTAAAAGTTACCCCATCTTCATGGGTACGATTGACCTTAAGTGAGATATTTTTTTCATAAACAACTATATCATTTTAATTGAGTTCTTTCGATGCTCAATAGGCTTACAATAAAAGTCAGACTACGACCTCACTACATCTACTCTATGGAGCTAGATAAGTCGAGTGAGACATAGGACTCACTCTCTAAAGATGAACCCACAATAAGCCAATCACTCAAAATTGTAATTTATAACATTGATTTTATACGTCTCTCTCAAGCAAGCATAAAAACAGTAAATCACTATGAAATAAACATGCAATAAAGCAACTAAACCGCATTAATAAGTCAGAACCACTACGAATCAGCACTACGATAAATAATTTATAACACCCACTAAACTAAATTTTGCAATTAGTCATATGGTCAAACCCCCATGAGTGGGGCTATAGCTATTCATGAAAAAAAAAATTTAATACATATTACATGTTCCATAGCCAATTATTGATTTCCAATATATTAAAATGAATCAAGCAACTTTGATTACAATACCCAACTTTAAATCTACTGAAAAATTCTTCAAAACAACAAAAATAGCTTTTCTGTTCTCATGCTCTCTTTCAAAAATGCAGTCCAATCTCTGTTTCAACAATTCTTGGAATGCCTTCTCTGTCTTCAATAATAACAATTCATACCATTCAAAAATTTGCCTTTTTTTGGGCCAATAGATGAGGAAAATGGGCTTCCCCAACAAGTCAGTGAATTGAAGATCTCCCTTTTCCATACTCTCTTAGCTTAGTTTTTCTTGATTCCATTTCGTAGTGTAACTTAAAGTTTTCTATGTCAGTTTTATCAAAGTGGTTCGGCGATTTGCTCTTACTTCCTTTTTATCGCCACTCTTCTTGGAGTTTCACTGATAGTCTTGTAGACTTTGGCGAGCACAATCCATCATCACCTATTCGGAAAATCGCCAATACGGAACACCCTTCGTCAAAATTTTTCTCATCTCACAGGTGGTGCTCTATAAAATTAGGCTGACTAAGATTTTATCAAGGGACCGCCGAGTTGTCTTGGTGATCATCGGGATCACTTTTCTTCACTTCTTGAGTTCTTTAGTTCCTTTTTTCTATTAATGTCTTTGCCTTCCATATTAGACTCAATAGCCGCTAATCTACTTGTAAACATCAATTTGGAGCATCAAATAGGCATTTGACGACACTTACACTGTCAAATTTATGCCCTAAATTAGTCTAAGTCTCGGACTCATAAACATCCCTAACTTAAAATTTTGCATGTACTTAAGTAAAAGTCAAGATCGGCAGTCCAATAAAGATATATACAAATAGTGCTGCATATGACTAAACATAAATTCACACCACAAGGTTACTACTCATAAAATGATCAATTGTACACACTCAATGTTTCAATTGTGACTAACCATCGTCAAGTATGCTCAAGCTGACAATGCTTGCTTCAAATGACAGTTCAAGTTCAACAAAATTATTTGAATGCTCTCACATCAAAGATGATTCTATAATAAACAAAAATTTCTCAACAATTTCAAGTAATGGAATAGCACTCATCTCTAACACTCACGAAGATGAACACTTAAATGACTTTACCCATAGGTATGCCCTTACTCTCTAATGAACATTCATTTCAGCTCACTCAAGATCCCAAAGAACTTTTCAAGGCTTGTAAAAGGGCTTATTTTAAAGGTATGGTAATTTAGGATAGGTGGATTCCACCTTCATGATGTATGGCGTGAGCATACCTTTTCTCGTTTTCTTAAAAATTTAATACATGCTCATAATTAGCCCAATTATTTAACTTCATATGAACCACCAGACACCCTATTGTAACGACCTGTTTAGTCGTTTTGAGCAACAGATTTTATTTCTGGAAAAACTGACTGGGACGACGGATGAAACGACGGACCGTCGTAGTCACGACGGCCCGTCGAGGAGGTTCCGTTCCATGACACTTAGAATTCTTCAATTTGGATATTAAAATCGACTCTCTGTAATCTGTGACGGACCTGCAGGACATGCCGTCACATCTACGACGCACCGTCGTGAGGCACCGTTTCAATATACTTGGGAATTCTGAAATTGGGTACCAAAAAACGAGTTTCTGACCGTCAGGACGGAGGTGAAGGACGGACAATCACAGTGTGACGGGCCGTCACAGTCCACCTGAATTTGGGAGGCTGCGACGACCTGCGTGACGGACCGTCGCAGGCACGACGGCCCGTCACAGGTTGCGCAAATCCCAGGCAGAATAGGATTCCTCTACACGTTTTAAGGGTCGTTTGGGACTATTCTTTCCTTAATTATAAAGATTGAGGGTTAATATTAATAAGTCTAATTACTTGGGGGTTAAAAGAGGTAACCTTAAGTTAATTAGTGGGTTTTATTGTCCTCTTTTACACTTAATAATACTTTTAATTAGGGTAAAAAGAAGGAGGGTTTGAGTAAAGAAAACAAAAGAGAAAGAAAAGAGAGAGATAGATTGATCGATTGAGAGAGAGAGTCGAACGAGGAAGAAGAATATCAAAACTTGGGAAATTACTTGTTGATTCCAATTCTTCGGTGGAGGTAGGTTATGGTTTTTACGATATTCGTAGTGAACACTTAATAGTGAATGATATGTATTGGTAGTATTGTAAACCTGTCTATATGCTTAATTGTATGCTTGCATGAATATGATTATGTGATTTTGATAAAACAAGCATGATGAAAACCATTGAATCCCAAATCTTGAAAGAAACTTTAATCTATGATATTAATGATGATGCCTTGGTATAAAAGAATGCTTGATGAATTAAAGTAATGGGATTGGTGATGCCTTGGTATAGAGAAGGCTTGATGAACGGATAGAATGAGATTAATGGATCGGAGTGTCACGTTCCGACACATAGTATTAGTGGATTGGAGTGTCACGTTCCGACACATAGTATTAGTGGGACGGGTGTCACGAACCGACACATATAGGGGATCGGAGTGTCACGTACCGACACATATAGGGGATCGGGTGTACGAACCGACACGTAGAATTAGGGGATCGGAGTGTCACGTACCGACACATAGTGGTAGGGGATCGGAGTGTCACGTACCGACACAAGAGGAAGAAAGATAATGAATCTTGAAAGATGATAATATACTCAACATAATGAACTTATTTCCCAAATGAGTATGGTATTGAGGCTTGAGTCCTCATGGACGAACTTGATGGTATTTATTGACGATTATAATACTTGTTGTTGCTACGTGTTGAGCTTATAGTTGATTTATAATATTACTTGATATATATTATCTTCTATCTTGAGTTGGCCGATGATACTTACTCAGTACTTGTGGTTGTACTGACCCCCTACTTTTATATTTTCTTCTTTGTTATTTGTGTAATGCAGCAAACGTTCCGTCAACTTTAACTCAACAGTAGATCTAGCCAGTCTTCACTACCTTTGGAAATTCAGGGTGAGCTAATGCTTCTAGCTTGGACTGGATCTTCTTCTTCAAGTCTTGATGCCTTGAGCTTCCGGCATGGACTAGCTAGTATTTGTTTTAGCTTCTTAGATAGTTTTAGCTTAGTAATTTGATCGTAGATGTTCTTGTGATGATGACTTCCAGATTTTGGGGATAGTAATAATAGTCTTTGAATTGTTTTATTAATGAGTTTAAGTCTTCCGCATTATTTTCTGTTGATATACATTTAAATGTTAAGGTTTAGATTGGTTGGTTCGCTCACATAGGAGGGTAAATGTGGGTGCCAGTCGCGGCTCAGTTTTGGGTCGTGACAAACTTGGTATCAGAGCATTAGGTTCGTTGGTCTCATCACACAGGAACAGGTCTAGTAGAGTCTTAAGGAACGGTAGGGGGACGCCTTTACTTTTCATTGAGAGGCTATAAGACTTTAGGAAAATTCCATTCTTTCATTCTTTCTTCCGTGCTACTACTTGAGTCCAATTGGTATCTAGGTGATACAAATTGGTATCTGACCATCTTCACTCTATTTCGCAGATGGTTAGAACTAGAGCAACGACCGCACCAGCAGCAGCAACGGAAAGACAAGAAACGGCTGAGCCAGCCACTGGGGCTGTGGCTCGAGGAAGAACAGCGGCAAGAGGCCGTGGAAGAGGTCGTGGGAGGACGTCCTCTAGAGGGAGAGGACGAGCCCCTAGCCCATCTGATACTAGGGCGGTGACTCCTCCACCGACCGAGGATGTGATAAGAGAGGGTGAGGAAGGGGAGAATGAACAAGTGCAACATGAGGGATTGCCACCCCAACCTACCCCAGAGATGATCAACCAAGTACTTGCTTATCTTAGCGGATTATCTGATCACGGTCAGGCACCCCCAGTGGTTTCTGCACCAACACCTCCGGTTTCAGAGGTACGACATGCGGCTACTATGGCTCCCCGCATGGATGCATCATTGGGAATAGGCACATTCCACGTCTGACTACTGGGCCTATTATGACAAATGATCAGCATGAACTTTTCAGTAAGTTCTTGAAATTGAAACCTCCAGTCTTTAAGGGTGCAGAATCAGAGGATGCCTACGATTTTCTGGTTGA